>CAUYRT010077510.1:0-18260 GCA_963574885.1 Lepilemur ruficaudatus
GCAGGAAACGTGTATTCAGTGAATATTTCTTTCATTCATTGCTGCCCCCTCTGTGCCAGGCGCTTTACAAGGTATAGCCCCTCAAGTCATAGAGATGGTCACCATCCATGGCCATTGGGTACTCATGAGCAAGGCTGCAGCTGTAAGAATTTGTTATGGGACAAGTTGAATAACAGTCTGGGGCATTTATTCCCACTCCTAAAATCCTGTCTTAAAGCCTACTGTTTCCTTCAATGCCAAATTACCAACATTTTTTCCAAATATTTGGAATATGAAGCTCCCTTAACAGCATTGAAAAAAGCTTCTTTTCTTCAAGCAAAGGAGTATAGTTCCTTAGAAATGGTAGCTTGTCTGATATCTGATGACTAATTCAGTGAACAATTGAGTTTGCCGGCAGTTTTGAGAGCATAAGGATAAATTAGTATTTGCAGAGTGCTTTCATTCACATCGAAGTAATGTGAAACCTGGTTGATCTGCAAAGCAATAGAATTTGAAATGCCTGTGATTATCTTCAAAATCACACTGGAGGTGCACGTGAATAAAAAAAGCAAAGTTGCAAAGGGAAGAGGAGAAAGAATCTATTCAAGTTCACTAAATTGCTATCTGTTTTGATAAGGTAATTGGCCAGAAAATTAAATGCCACTGTGGAGAACAAAGCTGTTTTCTCTAGTCTGGTACAGCCAAATGTCAATTTTATTCAGTATGCACAGGAATATAAGGAACAAATAAGTAGGCAAAAACATTACAGGAAGAATAAGCACAACAAAAGAAATAGGGCTATTTAAAACACAGATTGATATTTGTTTTTGAATCTTTGGTATTGAGTATGTGATACAAAACATTGCCTTCTCCTTGGGTACTTCTTGGGCACATTCCATCCTCTGGCATCTTTACTTGAGAGAGGTTTCTAATAAAGTGATAGGAGTACTACATTATGGTATAAGTAATGAGATCTGAGTTCCGATCCTGACTCTACAGCATTAACAGCCAATTGGCTAACCTGTTCTTCAAATGTCTTCATCCATAATATGAGCGGTTGAGTTCAATCATTTTTTAATAATTCCAGCTGTAAAATCTTGATTTTTCTTGTTAATTCTTTTGAGTTCCAGGTAGATTCTTGTTATCAGACCTTTATCAGAGGTGTAAAGAGCATAGGGGAAAGGAATTCCTCAAAAACTGATTCATGTGATTAACTGTACACCTCGGTAAATTCACTGAAAATCATTTAATTGTACACTTAAAATGGAGTGTTGGTTGTACGTAGATACAGCTGAAGCCCTATGTATGTACTCTATGGACTACTTTGACAGAGTAGGTTTTTGAATGTAACAAGATAAGTCAACTTGAGTGGTAATATATTTTGGGAAATCGGCTCACTACAAATTGTGACTGCAAACATTGTACTGTAAATGCTTTGTAGTTTTCCCCCAATTAAAAAAAAAAGGTCCACTTAAGTCCTGTATCTGATCAAATGATATAACTTCTAGAGGTTTTCAAACTGTGCTCAGTAGGGAAGCAATCCTATTGAGGGGAAGAAGGTGTGGATACAAGTGGAGACATTTGGAGCGTTAAAACTCCACCCTTCCTTCAACCACAGTAAATCCACTTTTATATTCTCTTACATATTGTGCTTCCATGTAAGAAAATACAAGAAAAAGTGCATTCCTTTTGAAAAAAAGTTTTCAAATTACTCATAAATGTGAGTTTTGCAAACTATAAGGCACCATGCAAATAGAAACATAGATTTTTTTAAATATATACACACAAAGAAAATGAAGTCTGCTCGTTAGTCGAGAGAAGCAAATGAACATTTCTTGAATGTCCATTTTAAAGATGAGAAAAATGAGGTAAATTCACATACCTAGCAATATTTGAGAATGACTGATTCCAAAGTCTGTGTTTTTTCTTCTTCATCAGGTTCTCTAGCCTTTCAGCCAATGCATGTGTCTGCTCCCTCAGAAAATTAAACACCACAATTTTAGTTCTAAAATATCCACAGGGTCTCAGCAGAAGGTAAGGTTGGCAAGTTCAGCTCTTACTGCTATTTATGATGTTTTTATCACACCAACTGTCAAATATATGTTTTAAAATTGTTTTTGAAAAAAGAACCATTTACTGTTTCTTTCCTAAAATAATACATGTCCAATTTTCAAAAGGATGGGCCTGATTCCTTCAATGGCAACCAAGTCGTCAGGCTCCACCTGGCGTTTATTAGGCTTAATGAGAAAGAAACAGCCAAGGGTTCTCATTCCTAAGAGTGCTTTGTTCAGTCTGCTCTGCATTTTCTTTCTCTTCATCAGTAATAGTCCATATGGATGCACCCGTTGCTTGAAAAATGATTGTCATCTTTCTCAATAATTCTGATGAGGACCCCTATTTTTAAATCCAATCTAAAATACATTAGAGGAGCCATCTAGTGTTTTGAAGTTGGCATTTAGTGGTTATATAGAACATCCCTCCTCCCTAAATTTGATTTACCATCTGTGTTCATTTTCAGTGTTCCAACGCATCAACACGGGGTATATATTTCATTTGGGGGAGAAATAAGATTAAAAATAAGAGCTCTTTAAACTGCCTCACACCTGATTCCCTGGTATGTGGAGCAAAGAACTTAGCTCCACGGTTACTGCAAGTTCCTTCTTTGGTATTGGGTACAGCAAGGCAACAGCATGTAAACAGCTGATCCATTTGAAATAAATACATTGCATGTTCAGAAGCCTCCCAGACATGAAACCTAGATTATATTAGCTATTTTTTCTGACACCAAAATAGGGCCAAACTTGGGTATAGGTAGTGCAGGTAACAGCCTACTTGATGAAATTTTAGAAGCATCAGAAAAGGCCCCAACACATCTTCCTCCACCTTCTGCTTAATGCTCGCTAATTTTATAATAGCTTTACTGAGGTATAATTGGCAGGGAACAAACTGCCTACATTTAATAAACTGTGCAGTTCCGTGAGTCTAAGCATATGCCCAGACACGAAACCATCGCCACTATCAAGATCACTGTCAGAAGTTTTTTCATTCCCTTTGGCAATCCATCTCCCCATTTTCCTCCCCCAATGTCAGGCAACCACTGCTCTGCTTTCTTTCAATACAGGTTAGTTTGCATTTCTAGAATTTTATAAAAATGCAATCATGTAGTATGTACTCTTTTTTGTCTGGCTACTTTCATTCAGCAAAATAAATTTTTCCATGTTGTTATGTGTGTCAATATTTTGTTCTTTGTTGATAAGTAGCATTCCATTGTAGGGATACGCCACAATGTATGGATCCATTCACCTTTTGATGGATATGTGAATTGTTCCCAGTATTCAGTTATTAAAAATAAAGCTGCAATAAATGTACCAGTCTTTGTGTAGACACTTAATTTCATTTCTCTTAAGTGAACTCCTAGCAGTGGAATCACAACTTGTATAGATCATACATACATAGCATTTTAAGAAACTGTTTTCCAAAGTGGCTATATCATTTTGCATTCCACCAGCAATATATGAGAGTTCCAGTGGCTCTAAATCCTCACCAACACTTATTTTTAGTATTTGGATTATAGCCATTCATGCATGTATTAATAATAGATGTATAATGGTTTCTCATTGTGATTTTTCATATTTTTTATTAATACATAATAGGTGTGCATATTTATGGGGTACATGTGATATTCTTCATGCATTACACATGCGTACAATGTATACATACAGGCTGTGCCTGCTCTTCCCTTCCCTCAACCAGCTCACCGGTGGCTTGCGGGCTTGCGCTGGGCGCTTTGGTTTGGGCGGGATGCGGGAGAGGAGGGCCTCCGAGCCATCTCGCCTACTGCCGCCTGCTCTCAACACCCTGCCCCTACTGCGTGGGTCCGGGCGAGCTCAGAGTTGAAGAGATCGGCATGGCTCCCAGTGTGATCGCAAGGTGACAGTTGGCAGCGTGTCCTCAAGTCACTGCATCTCCGGCCTGCCCTCTGCGACTCCGGGGTTCGGTTGAAGTCCTAGGGACGTGATGGCTACAGGTGTTGAGAGACTGTAGATTTAAGGGCTCACGCAGGCAGTTAGACCTTCGGGATTTAAAAAAAAAAAAAGTATTTTTTTTTTTTAAGCATTAAAGGCTGTGCCACCTAAATACCGCAGCCATGGGCCACATGTGGCTGTATTTAAATGAATTAAAATCCAATCAGTTTCTAGTTGCACTAGTCACACTGTAAATTTCAGCGGCTGCCCTACCCGACAGCGCAGACACAGGACACTCCCACTGCTGCAGAAACCTCCGTCAACAGTGCTGCTCTGAGGAATGTCTCGGCGTTGCGAATCAGCCCACCCCAGAGCAGGAATGATAAATGGATTTCACGTTCGCTCCCCTAGGCTACTTGTAGACATGGTCCTCCCACTGGCAGGCCTCAATAGAGCATTTCCACTTGTTCTGGCTTCCCTTCACAGGGGGTCGTGCGGCAGTGGTCTTCCAGGTGGGAGCAGTTCTTGCCCTCATAGTCCTCAGGGCCCTTGCAGAAATAGTCACTGGCACGGCTGTAGCACTGGGCGCCGTTCTGGCAGGGATTGGGCTCGCAATAATCTATGTCCAGCTGAAAGAGGTTTCCAGAGAAACCAGCGGGACACAGACACAGACACCAGTGTATAATGATCAAATCAGGGTATTTAGGACATACATCACTCAGACATTTATTATTTCTTTGTATTGAGAACATTTCAAAATTTCTTTTCTAGCTATTTTGAAGTATACAACACGCTATTGTTAACTATCAGCACCTTACTGTGCTACCGAACACTAGCATTTATCCATCCTAGCTGTATGTTTGTACCCATTAGCCGACCTCTTCATTCCTACACACACACACACACACACACACACACACACACACACCCCTTTCCCAATCTCTCCTGTCATTCTATTCTCGCCTTCCATGAAACCAACCTTTTTAGCTGCCATGTATGAGTGAGAATATATGATATTTGTCCTCCTGTACCTGGCTTATTTCACTTAAAATAATGACCTCCAGTTCCATCCATGTTGCTGCAAACGACAGAATTTCATTCCTTTTTACAGCTAGATAGTATTCCATTGTGTATATCTACCACATTTTCTTTGTTCACTCATCCACTGATGAACACTTAGGTTGATTCCATATCTTGGCTATTGTGAATGGTGCTACAATAAAAATCTCATAATGATTTTAATTTGCATTGCCCTAATCACTCATGATCATCCACATCTTTTCCTGTGCATATTTGCCATCTATATGTGTTTTTTGGTGAAGTGCCCGTTCAAATTTTGTGGCTACTTTTATTGGATTTTTGAAATACTCTTAGTGTTGAATTGTGAGAGTTCTTTATAGATCCTAGACGCAAGTCCTTTGACAGAAATATCTGTTGCAAATGTGTTCTCCCAGTCTGACTTATTTCATTAATTGTATCTTTTAAGAGCAAAAGCTTTTCATTTTGCAGTCAAATGTGTTAGCATTCTCTTTACTATTTGTGCTTTTTTTGGTCTTATTTAAGAAAACTATGCCAAGGTCACTACGATGTCTCATATGTTTGCTTCTAGAAGTTTAATAGTTCTAGCTTGTTAAATTAAATAATCAAGGGGCCATTAGCCTGAGGCTATTTCCATATTTTGAGTTCCTATATTATGAATCTCAACCTAACATAGTAAGTAAAAAAATCAAAACCTTAATTAGGAGTATAACAGACAGCCAAGTGTTAGCCAATCACAAGCAGCCACGTTGCAGCCAATCATAGGCAGCCAACTCATCACACCATGTCAAAAGAAGGCAAATGCCCAACCCAAATGTCATGCTCAAATAAGGCACTATGGCCAAATAAGGCAGATGCCCAGCAGTAGCCAATAAGGTGGTTTCTCTACTTTGCTTCTGTGTCTGTTCTATAAATGCTTGCTGCTGACACTGTTGGACAGAGCTCTCTGAAGCTTTTCTGGTTCTAAGTGCTGCCCAATTCACAAATCATTCTTTGCTCAAATGAACTCCACTAGATTTAATTTGTCTAGAGTTTTTCTTTTAACAAGCTGTTACATTTAGATCTATAAGCTATTTAAAATTAGTTTTTGCATGTGGTGTGGGATAGGAGCTGCGTATATATGTACATTGTCCCGTTGCCATTTGCTGAGATTAGACTTTCCCCCACTGAGTTCCCTTTACACCTTTGTCAAAAATCAATTGGTCAGTGGACTACTTTTTGGTTCTCTATCCTGTTTCATTAATCTATATATCTATCTTTATGCAAATATCACTCTATCTTTATTATGGTAGCTTTATAAAAAGTCTGAAAACAGGTATAATACATCTTCCAACTTTGTTTTCTTTTTAAATTTGTTTTGCTTCTATTGTGATCTGGATTTTTTTTTAATTGTTTTGGCTATTCCAAGTCCTTCTTGTTGCCATATAAACTTCAGAAATAGGTTGTTAATTTCTATAAAGAAAGCCTGCTGAGGTTTTGATTGGTATTGCATTGACTAATTTGGGGAGATATTGAGCCTTTTGATTCATGAACATAGCATATCTCTCCATGTATTTAGGGCTTTTTGTTTGTTTTACATCAGCAATGTTTTATAGTTTGTAGTGCACAGTTCTTGCATATATTTTGTCAGAATTATCCCTAAATATTTTATATTTTATGCTACTACAAATAGTATTTTTTCATTTTTGATTGACCATTGCTAGTATATAGAATACAATTTATTTTTGTGTATTGATTTGTGTGTCCTGCAAACTTACTAAATTCACTTCTTAGTTCTAGTAGCTATGTGGCAGATTCTTAAGATTTTCTAGAAAAATAATTATATGGTCTGTGAATAAATATAATTTTATCTTTTCTTTTTCAATCTGTGTGCCTTTTATGTATTTTTCCTGCTTTATTGCACTGGGTAGAACCTCCAGCACAATGTTCAATAAAGGTTGTGAGAAAGAACGTCCTTACTTTGTTTCTGATCTTAGGTGGAAAGTGTCCACTCTTTATCATTAAGTACAATGTTAGCTACAGGTTTTTCGTGAATGGCCCTTTATCAGGATTAAAAATTCCATTTAATTTCTAGTTTCTGAGAGTTTTTATCATAAAAACTCACTACCTATTGAGATGACCATATGATTTTTCTTCTTTTTAATAGCTTTTAGTTTTTAAAGCAGTTTTAGGCTCACAGCAAAATTAAACAGATGGTACAGAGATTTTTCTATACTTTTCTTTATTCTGTTAATATAGCAAATTGATTTTCAAATGTTAAACCAACCTTGCATTCCTGGGATAAATTCCAGTTGGTTTATATATTGGTGGATTTGACTTTCTAAAAATTTTGTCAAAATATTTTTTATTTAAATTCATGGGAAATATTGGTCTGCAGTTTTCATTTCTTAAAATGGTTTTGGTTTTGCTTTCAGAGTAATTCTATACTCAAAGAATCAGGAAGAATTTCTCCCTCTCCTATTTTTCTGGATATGTTTATTTACAGTATGATTTTTTAATGTTTGGTAGAAATCACCAGCAAACCATCTAGTCATGGAATTTTCTTTTACAAACGTTTTTAGCTACGGTTTGACTTAATATATGTAATACACGTGGGGTTTTTCAAATAATTTATCTTTTTCATATAATGTCAAATTTATTGTCATGGTAAATCCAGTCTGGGTATGGCATTTATGAACACAGCTCTCTTGTACATAGTCATAGTTTGATGCTGTAATTTAGCCAGCAGTGCCCTGCCTTGCAGTGTCTGCACAGCTCCCGCCACCTCTGTTTGGTGTTGGGCACATGATGTGTGACTTGCCTGTGTGCCTGGAGAGGAGCTGAAGAGAGTCCTCACCACCAACCCTCGGATTCCCTTCTGCTCTGGTAATGAACATGTGTTTGCCTGCAGTGGCCAGGACCATGACTGTTTTTGCCCTTGTGCCTAGTTGAGAGCTTTCAAAAGTATGATGGACATTTTGGATATGTTATTGTAACTTTAATAAATGCTTTATTCCCCTCTAATTCCCCCCTAAAAAAATTCATTGTCATGGAGTTGTAAATAATATCCCATCATCATCCTTTTAATGTCTTTAATGTCCTTCTAATGGTATTCCTACTCTCATTCCTGGTTTTGATTGATATTGGTCATTTATGTCTTTCCCCTCCCCCTGATCATTCTAACTAGAAGTTTGTTAATTTTACTTATCTCAAAGAGCTAGTTTTGGTTTCAATGATTTTCACTATTCTTTTCTTTTTATCTTTCATTTATTTCTGGTCTTATTTTTATTATTTTCTTTCTTCTGTTTACTTTGCTTTTAATTTGCTCTTCTTTTTAAGGTTTCTTAATGTGGAAGCTTGTAATATTGATTTTAGATTTTTCTACTTTTCTAATTTCTCTAATGCTATAAATTTCCCTCTAATACCACTTTAACTGTATTCCACAAATAATGGTAAGTAATGTTTTCATTTTCATTCAATTCTGAATGTTTTCTAATTTCTCTTGTGATTTCTTCTTTGATCCATAGGTTATTACTAAGTGTGAGGGTTTGTTTCCAAATATTGGAGAATTTTAGGATATATTTCTGTTATTGATTTCTAGTTTGACTCCATCATAATAAGTCCATGAGCACATGTTGTATAATTTCAGTTCTTTAAATTTGTTAAAATTTATTTTATGGCCCAGAATGTGGTCTGTCTTTTTAAATGTTTTGTGCACAACTGAAAAGGAAGTGTGTTGCCCGATTGTTGGGAAAAGTGTTAGAACACTCATATATAAATGTTAATTAGATCAAGTTAGTTAATGAACTTTTTCAAGTATTTGATATCTTTACTAAATGTCTGTCTACTTGACCTATCAATTGTGGAGAGAGGGGTATTGCAATCTCTAACTACTAATACAATTGTGGGCTTTATTTCTTCATTAAGTTCTGTCAGTTTCTGCTGCATGTATTTTGAATCCCTCCTATTACATAAATAAACATTTAGAATTATTATGTCCTCTTAGGAAATTGACCTCTGTATCATTACGAAATGATTTCTCTTTACCCCTTAAAACATTCCAAACTCTGAAATCTTCTTTGTCTGATAGTAACATAACCACGTCAGCTTTCTTTTTATTAATGTTAGCCTGGTTTATCTTTTCCCCTTTTTTCCTTTTAACCTATCTGCATAGTAGACAGTATATAGTTAGAATATTTTACAATCAATTTAACAATCTTTGCTTTTAATTGAGGCATTAAAACCATTTTATTTAATGTGATTATTGATATGGTTGTGTTTAAATCTATCATCTTGATATTTGTTTGCTATTTGTCACGTCTGCTTTTTGCTTCATTTTCTTCTTTTTCTGTCTTCTTTTGGATTAAGATTTTTATAAATTTATTTTTATCTTTTTTTTTTTTTTTTTTTTTTTTTTTTTTGGGTCAGCGGCTCTATGTTGCCTGGCGCTGGTGCATTGGCATCATCATAGCTCACAGCAGCCATCAACTCCTGGGCTTAAGTTATCTTCCTGCCTCAGCTTCACAAGTAGCTGGGACTACAGGTACACATCACCATGCCCAGCTAATTTTTCTATTTTTTTGTAGAAATGGGGTGTCACTCCTGCTCAGGCTGGTCTCAAACTCTTGGCCTCAAGTGATCCTCCAACCTTGGCCCCCCAGGGTGCTAGGATTACAGGTGTGAGCCACCACACCTGGCCTATGTTATGTTTTTAATTCTTTATTAACTATTTGTCTTGATTTTATTCTTTTTGGTGATTGCCTTGGAGTTTGCACTATCCATCTTTAACAGTTTGCTCTCAAGTAATATTATATTACTTCACCTAAGATATAAGGACCTTGCAATAAAGTATACTCTCACTTTCCCCTTTCAACCTTTGTGCTATTTTCTCACACATTTACTTCTACATATTTTCTATCTCTTTATATTAAGGCTATGATTCTTGTCACTGCTCAAACACCTCACCGGGTTCATATTCACTAGGGTGTGAATGAAGTGCCTGAACAGAGTTTGATGAAAGTGATGATGGAAAGAAAATTTGACGTTACTAGGAGAATAAACACAGCACTGAGAGATAAATACAACAAAAGAGACTTTGCCTATTTTAAACTTTTGGGAAGGCAAGCTTTGCCACAGGCTAATGGTTTGAGAATTCTCATCAGTTTTCCCACCAGACGGCCTAGATTTGAAATGCTGAACAGTACATTTACAGCATTCATTTTACACTTTAAAGCCACAAGAATTAGGCAAGATGAAGAGAATATAAGATGATAGCTTTATTATGGACATAACTAGTTTGAAAATCAGCTAATTCAAATGCCCTTGTTGTTACCACATTGGCTAAACAAGTAGTTGATTGAATGTGTATCCTTTTTTAATTTTTTTAGATCTCACATTTAATGCCATGTAGGCCTATTACTTTTTCAGAAACCAGAACAAATTTATAATAGAAATATAACAAAGTTAAAAATAAAGGAAATTTTACCAAATACCATCCTATAAACAGGATTGTTTATTCATCAGGAAATTTTAAAATAAACTCGTTGGGCTATAAGACAGAAATTTGCAAGGAGACTCAAGAAATACAAAGCCTCCCTCTCTCTTGCCTCCTCTATACCCACTCCTACTCTTCCATCTGTCTGGACTCCAAACCACAGAACAGGAGAAGATTGGAGATCCACCAACTCCACGGTCTTGGCAAGACTTCAGTAGCCATAGGGTCCAGGCTTAAGAATTCATGTTCCTGAATCTTAATGGCATCTTAACACTTTACCAAGAATTTTTGGCATAAAGGCACTATTGTAAGCAGAAAGTCTTGGAGATGTTTTTCTGGGAAAAAAACAAAAAGTTGCCACAAAGTTAGAGAAGTTTTCTCTAGATCACCTCATTTTTTTTTTGAGGAGACATGTATTTTTCCATCATACAGATTTCTAATAAGCTTCAACCTCCCTTTTTCATTCTTTCTCA
Source organism: Lepilemur ruficaudatus (assembly GCA_963574885.1). Taxonomy (NCBI): domain Eukaryota; kingdom Metazoa; phylum Chordata; class Mammalia; order Primates; family Lepilemuridae; genus Lepilemur; species Lepilemur ruficaudatus. The sequence continues at coordinate 10,929 of CAUYRT010077510.1, forward strand.
TTCCTCTCCCCCCTTTTCCCCTTCTATCTCTCTTTCTTTTCTCCTACTTCTCTCCTTTACATAGGATAGTGTTTAGGAGCATGGACTCCAGACCTGATTCTCTGAGTCCAAATCCTGACTTTGTCACCTATCAGTAGAGTGACTTTGACCACCCAACTTCTCTACTTCTCTGGGCCTCAGTTTCCTTATCTGCAGAAGGGAGGATAATAATTATTCCTGCCCCATAAGAATGTTAAGAGGGTTAAATAATATATATATATAGAAGATTTAATATAAAAATATATATTAAGATATTTAATATAAGCCCTGGCACTCCTAAGCTGTGAGTATTACTATTATCATCATCATTATTTAAGTGAGAAACATTTACTCCCTGGGAGGGTGTGCGAGAGAGAAGCCACTGACCTCCACTGCATTGCTCTTCCACCAGTTTCCACTCTGACCACTCCAATTTGTGTTAAGTGCAAATTTGGGGTCCCCAAAAGAGATACTCTCTGAGTAGCCTTAAGAAGTCTCCAAGAACAGAGCAGAACAAGGACCATCTTGCCAGGAATGTACATAGTAAATCCATCCATCCAGATTTGCTGCTAACATTCCATGGCACCTTGTACAGTCACTTTACTTCTCTGATGGTCAAACTTCCTCATCTGTGGCTTGAGGAGTTTGGATTAAAATTATCCTGAAAAAATTCCCCCCAAGCACCCCAAATCCCATGACCTATTCCAGGTATGCAAACACCTCTGTGTTTGCAAAACACAGTATATACAGGACATTAAGAAGTGATCAATTCTGCCTCTATTGGGAAGTTGGCAGAAAGGGGAGCACCCATGGGTGTGGTCACATGATCCCAACAGCTCAACTGCACCCACCAAGTGCAGTGGATGGTGTTTCAGATATTTGCTGGGACAACAAGATCCTTCTCAAGTAACTATCCTTCTAGCTGTCTTTAAAAAAGAAACACCAGGAGTTCATCACCAGAATTGGAAAACAGGGTGTCTCCCATCCCCACCACCATCGTATGGACTCTTTCTTCTATTTCTTCTCTTCCTCCTCAACTCTCACTCCTTGTTGCCTTTTTTTTCCCCTTTCCTTAGCTTCACTTCTCACTGCTGCTGAGGTTTAGGACAGAAAGGCTGACGCCACTGTGATAGAGAAAACCTTCCCACCCAGTCTCTCCTCATTTGGTGGGCATGTTTCTTGCTTATATGCCATTACTCGCACAATTTTGTACGGATAAGTTGTACAATGTTGGAGAAAAATAAAGAGGGATGAGCAAAGAAAGAAAGGGAAAAATTTACCTATACGCCTACTACCCATAGTTTGGTATATTTTCTAACATTTGTCTATGCAGATTTTTATTTTCCCAAGGAATATCACATATTTCCATTATGTGATAATACCACAGTTTAAATCTGCCTTTTTCACCTAATACTATTTCTTAAACATTTTCCGTGATAGTGTATATGCATCACAAATAAATTTAGTATACATACATTATATCCTGCCAAGTGCATATGCCAAAGCATACTTCAACTGTCCCCTATTATAGGCCATTTTTTTTACGTTACTTCCAGTTTTTCACTGTCATCACTAGCACGGCAATGAGCACTTTTATGCATTAAGCTTTTTACATGCTAGAGATGTTTATTTTTGATCCCATAAATTGAATCACCGGGTCAAAGGGTATCAACATTTCTAAACTATGTATTTCCAAAATATTTTCCAAAAGACTGTGATTTCAACCACTTACTTTTGAATGATTAATAATTGATGAATAATAATTAATGATTCATTAATTTTACAAAATTTTATTAAACATACACTGTGTGCAGGCACTGTCTAGAAGCTGTGAGTAATAATGGAAAAGGCAGACTGGAAGCTTCCTTTCCTTCTAGCCGTCTCCAGGAGCATCCTCTCACTGCGCCCAGGACTGACCCATCCCTTACAGAGCTGAGTGAACTGCAGCAGCTGTTGCATACGCACTGATGGCTTCTAATTGTAAATGATTTGTGAAGTTTGTCACATGCAATCCAAGGTATATAACAACCCTATAAGGAGGTATTTTCATAATCCTTTACAGATAAGGAAAATGGGGCATCCCCAAAGTCAGATTTATGAGAAAGAACAGGACTTGAGCAGGTTCTACTGGCTCTCAGATCTCATTCCTTTAACCAACAGACTGTGCTGCTTCCCATTTCTCAGCTTTATGTCGTCAGGGCCTGTCTGTCCTTCATCTCCCATCTCTCAATGAATCCTCGAAACTGGTCAGTTCTTGAGCTCCTCCACTTTCAGGATCTCCCTTTCTCTCCAATTCAACTTCCATGTCGTGGTTCTTCACATCAACCAATCTCTTGCCAACCTTATAAGTCCCTTACCTTATTGTTCTACATCAACCACTAAGCAAACCTTAACCCTGGACACATCCAGACTGACGTTGAACCCTTCTCTCCAACCATCCTGGACTCCAGTCGGTGGAACTCATGCCTTCTCCCTCATCTCTGCATCTAGGGCTCTGGCATCCCCTCTGCCCCTTACCCTTTCCTCCACCCCTTGTCTAGCTAAGTCTTGCTTACCCTCTACCCTGGACTGACACATCACTTCCTCCAGGAAACCCCAGTAAAGAGCCTCTCCTCTGTGTTGCCACAGGCAACAGAACACTTACTAGACTGACTGGTAATTTCTTGTCTAATGGTCTCCTTTGCTATATAGTGTGATCTCAGTGGGGACAGGGACCCTGGGTGTCTTGTTTGCTCCTGGACCCATACCTAGCCCTGCAGCTGGAAAGTAGCAGCCTTCTGTCTCTGTTCAAAAGACGAATGAACATTCTAAAAAATGTCCCTACGTGGAGATGCTCCACCCCCTGATAATCAATAATATTTTGTATTCTACATTTTAAATGTCTCAAGTAGCTTCCTTCTTCATGGGTTTAGTACAGTATACCAGGGTGTGTACACCCATTTTTCCAATCTGCAGACATAAACTTTATATGAAATAGAAATCTAGCTTGGTGGAACAACATTTTATTTGGACTGAAAGTATCTATTGTTTGAAAAGGTTTTAGTGAGTCTGCCTGGTATCTGAGTTTTCTCTCTTTTTTTAGATTTTAATTGTGGCAAAATATACATAACATACACTTTACCATCTTAACCATTTTTAAGCATACATTTCAGTAGTGTTAAGTATATTCACACTGTTATGCAACCAGTCTCCAGAACTTTTGTGCTTTGTCATTTTTTTTTTTTTTGAAGTAAGCCTGGAGCACTAGAAATATTTCTGTAAATGTCTCTTCCCTAGGAGTTTCCAGAGTTTTCAAGGATGGAAATATCTTTTTAATATTAAAAAAAAAAGTCCATGGAATCATACATGATAATGGCCATGCTGCTAATATCTGGGAGAAAATAGACTATGGAAACAAATCATTAATTTAACAAAACTTTCAGATTGATTTTCATTTTACTAATCAACAAAACCTGTAATAAAAATGTACAACAAAAAACCTACAACAAAATCTACATGTGGGTATAACAGACAAGGTTTGGATTTTCTGTCTGTTTCACAACGACACTCTTAGATCCCTTCACTCAGAGGGGTGGGCTTCTGGCAGCCACATTGTACAGAAAGAGCCACAGATGACTGGACCAGGAGTGGGCACTGGACTCAATTGATCTAATCCTTTCATGGAGAATTTTACTTTTTTCTTATTTTTTATTTTTATTTTTTTGAGACAGAATCTCACTCTGTCACCTGGGCTAGAGTGCCGTGGCATCAGCCTAGCTCACAGCAACCTCAAACTCCTGAGCTCAAGCAATCCTCCTCCCTCAGCCTCCCAAGTAGCTGGGATTACAGGTGCACACCACCACGCCCAGCTAATTTTTTCTATTTTTTAGTTGCCGGGCTAATTTTTTTTCTATTTTTAGTAGAGATGAGGGTCTTGCTCTTGCTCAGGCTGGTCTCAAACTCCTGACCTCAAACAATCCTCCCGCCTCGGCCTCTCAGAGTGTTAGGATTACAGGTGTGAGCCACCACACCAGGCCAAGAATTTTAAATTGACAGAAAGGCAGTGATAGATATTGATTGATGGATTGGTGGATTCAGTGTTTCCATATAACTACTACTGAAAGATAAATTCAGAAACTGTGGTGGTCATATTTTACATGTTCATCTGTACCTTAATTCTGTGAGGGGGTTATTATTCCCATACTAAATATGGGAACACAGAGGCATGGAGAGCTTTTGAGTCTTGAACTTGGACATTAGCTATTTCACCACTCCCCATGCAGTGCACCTGTCGTTGGAAGTTTACTTGTGTGTCTCTTCGTTACGTTGTGAGCTCCAGAAGCTCCCAGACAGTGTCCTATTCAGTGGGTGCCCAATAAATGTTTATTAAATAAGTGAATGAAATTATACCTGTGTGTGTGTTAACAAAGATTAATAGAAACAATGGTCTGCAAGGAACCTACCCAACTTAACCAAGCATTGAGGAAATGTGGTTAATATGTCTGAAAACTCAGAGACCATTTAGAGTTCAGCATCTATCTCCTAAGAATTTGATCATTATGTTCTGTGCCAGCCTACAAAAAGTGTAACAAATGAGATAAAGCTACAGCAAAGATTCTCTTTTAAAGTACTCCAAAGCAAAGTCAGGCTATAGGCTGTTTAATTGTCTGAGTGTTTTTATACTAATGCAATCATTAACACTACTTTAAATGTGACTTCTGAGTTCATAAATTTTATATGTACCTGTCATTATAGTCACTAAGGGGCTCGTACTTTAACTATTTTCCACTCCATAATAATTACATGATTTTTTTTTAAAGTAATGAGCTGTTCATCAGTAGTTGGAAAATAAAAAAGGCTTTTGAGATGAGATCTGAGAGATTCATGATTCAGTGATGCTTTGGTCTTTGAAATTATTTTATAAATAAATTTAGCGTCCCTTAAACACAGTTTTAAGTTATATCATATTCTATTTTCAACACTATCATAATCCTAATAATTCTCAATAGCTTGAAAATATAATCATTTCAGAACATCAGTTCCAACTCTATATGAAATATTCATCATTAAAACTCATCAGCATTGACAGCCTCCATAGCCTGAAGAGATAAATGAGAAAATTTTATTTGGTTATAAGGCCAGAGAGAAATTTTTCCCCTAGTATTTTGTTGTTGTTGTTGTTGGGGGAGACAAGGTCTCACTCTATTGCCCAAGCTGGAGTAGTGTGGCCTGATCATAGCTCACTCAAACTCCTGGGCTCAAGCAATCATCCTTCCTCAGCCTCCTGAGTAGCTGCGACTGTAGGCATATGCCACCATGCCTGATACTTTTTCTTTTTTTTTTTTTTTTTTTTTTTTTTTTGGTAGAGACAGGGTCTCACCATGTTGCTCAGGCTGGTCTAGAACTCCCGGCCTCAAGTGATCCTCCTGCCTCAGCCTCCCAAAGTGCTGGGATTATAGGCTTGAGCCATCACTCCCAGCTTCCTTAGTATTATTGATAGATGTCCCGATCTGTCTTCAGATCAAGCAGACAAGTTTCAAATTTATTCATAGAACACATTTCACACCTCCTCCGTGTTATAAGTTTAATATGCTTCTTATACCATATTGTACTAAAATGCATAACTGAAATTTGTTCTGTTATAAATTGTTTCAAAATAACAAATTCTGAAGTCAGATTAGTATTATACTTACTTAAGCACTATCCATACTGAAAGATGTCGATGAAAATTTTTCATTTATTATTGCAATTACTTTGCAGAGAGATAAATTACTATCATACTATTTTTCAGTGTTAAAGTTACTTCTTTTCAAAATATTTCTATGCCATACCCAGCCCCCTTTAAAAGCTCACTATGATACAATATGTATGGGTCATAATCCATTTGGTTTTTAGAATTAGATCATGCTTTCGGCAGTTTTATTACAACAATCATTTCATTATTTCAATGCAATTCAGGACACATTTCAGCAAAATTGTCAAAATACTTTCCATTTGGAAGCATAAAGCATTATTAGTTTAAATGTACCACCCATCATCTTTCCAGAGCATCCATTTCTTTGTATATAGAGATGGCAATGCTGACCCATCATCAGTAGGAAATTCACTGAATTGTTCTGCTAGCTGAAGAAGGGTCTGTCATTAGTCATTCCTGCTTTCTCAAAATCCTATGTTTATTAGAGATGTTGAAGGAGCCTAGCTTTCTCTTAGCAATGCTAACTGAACAGGTCACATTAATACAATGCTAATCACCTAAGTTATCAAACTGAGACATTTTCTATTCTGGGCAGTGCTCCCTCAAGTGCAATCAACAGACACCCAATTAAACTGGCCTAGTCAAAAGAGAGAATCGACTGGCTCTTGGGAAAACTATAAAGTCCAGAGGTATGAGCGGCTTCAGACACAACAAATTCAAAGGCCCCAAACAGATTATCAGGACCTGGTGCCTCACGCTCCGTCTCTCGGAGCTGATTTTTCTCTAGGCTGGCTCCATTCACAGGCAGCTTTGTGCACACTGTTGCACCGGCAGCTCCAGGCTTCCCTCGGACACTTAGCAACCCCGATGGAAAGAGAGCGTCTCTTTCCAAGCCCTGGGCAGGACACTCACATACCCATCTTTCAATCAATTACAGGCCAGGACCTGTCACTGGCTGGGGACAGGCAACATGCCCACCCCTGTCTTCAGCAGAGAGATCAGTCCCTTTGGAGAAGGGAAGCAGGGTAATTTCCCCAAAGGAAAATCCATGTGCTGGCCCAGAAGGAAGGGGAATGGTCTGGGCCGGCCGGAACAACAGATACCCACTGTTCCCCACGGTGAGGCAGCCCAGTAAGACCAAGACTTCTCTTCCCTTGTCTTGTCCTTCTTGTCTTGTCCTTGTCCTTCCCTTCCTCCGAAGCCTTCGAGGGCCCCTAGGTTCCTACAGAATGGCATACAACAAGGTCCCCCAATAGTGAGGACGAGGGTTCTCATGCAGGTGTCCATTATTTAAAGGAATGACTTTGAGAAAGTCGTTGACTGTCATAGGTCTATTTCCTCACTATTTAAAAATCTCTCTGGACTAGGCCCCCACCATAGGTGTCTTCAACAGTGATATTCTGCCTCAAATGCCCCAGCACAAGGTTTCCAGACTTAGTGTACACAGAATCCACGAGTCCATCCCCCTACAAACCCATCCGGATGGCCCTGAGATGCATCAGGCTCAATGTATGCTCCAGCCCCATTCTCTCTCCCTCCCTCTCCCTCTCTCTCTCTCTCTCTCTCTCTCTCTCTCTCTCTCTCTCTCTCTCTCTCTCTCTCACTCACACACACACACACACACACACACACACACACAC
>CAUYRT010077511.1:0-12102 GCA_963574885.1 Lepilemur ruficaudatus
GGTGGCTCACACCTGTAATCCTAGCACTCTGGGAGGCCGAGGTGAGAGGATCACTCGAGGTAAGGAGTTCAAAACCAGCCTGAGCAAGAGTGAGACCCCGTCTCTACTAAAAATAGAAAGAAATTAATTGGACAACTAAAAATATATAGAAAAAAAAAATTAGCCAGGCATGGTGGCGCATGCCTGTAGTCCCAGCTACTAGGGAGGCTGAGGCAGGAGGATTGCTTGAGCCCAGGAGTTTGAGGTTGCTGTGAGCTAGGCTGATGCCACGGCACTCTAGCCCAGGCAACAGAGTGAGACTCTGTCTCAAAAAAAAAAAAAAAAAAAAAAAATTATGTATGAGAGGAAAAACTGGAATGTTCAATAATAAAGACTGATTAAATAAATGTATACATTCATATGACAGAATATTATGCAACATTAAACAAGATTTTGAAGGATATTATTAGGAACAGCTCATTGTTAAGTGAAGAAGGTTAAAAACTGTATTTTATTAAAAATATTTGATGAGAATATTAACCAAAATACAGGTTGAGCATCCCTAATTCAAAAATCCAAAATCTGAAATGCTCCAAAATCTAAAACTTTCTGAGTGCTGACATGACGTTCAAAGGAAATGGAGCATTTCAGATTTTGTATTTTTAGATTAGAGATGCTCAACCGGTAAGTATAATACAAATATTTCAAAATCCAAAAATATCTGGAATCCAAAACACGTCTGGTCCCAAGCATTTTGAATAAGGGATACTCAACCCAGTATATTACTGGGTATCTTTGGGTAACAGAAATACGGATGGTTTACAATTCCTTACTTTTATTTATATACTTTAAAATTTTCTTCAATAACATGGATAATCAGAAAAGTAATCTGTCTATAATACATTTTTTCTATTGGAGGAAAAACAACTTTTGGAATGTGAACAGAAAGGCACTCAGAGTTAAATTCAGAGTCCCTCATGTTTTCATTTATCTATATATATTCCGTGTAAATATAAAAAGTGAAAATAAGAATAAGCCCATCTGTAAATTATTTTTTTAAAAAGTTATGAAAAGCAGGAAAAAAGGCAACAAAAATGCAGAAATTGATTTAGAATACAGAAAAGTAGAACTGACTAATAATACAAGAACTGGTTCTTTTTAAAAAAGAAGAAAACATGAGAGGCTGAGGCAGGAGAGTTGCTTGAGCCCAGGCACTGGAGGTTGCTGTGAGCTATGGTGATGCTACTGCACTGTAGCCCAGGCAACAAAAAACCGAAAATGCTTGAGTTTAAGAAATCTGACAAGAAAAGCAAGCTCAACAAATAAAATTAGCAATAAAAAGGGGATCTCACCAGAAACACAATGTTTAAAGTACACATAGGTACATGCTACTAAATTTGAAGGTATGGAATGAGTGAGAAAGTAAATTACAGAAGTAGACTCAGAAGTAAAAAAGTTCAAATGATCAAAAAGCAAGAAACAGACCTCTTAGGAAAATTGTCAATCAGAGACTTACCTCCCCGAAAAGTCTTCATTACAAATAATTTTTTACTTTGAACGTTTTAACTTTGTTCTCTCAAACTCAAGAAACAACCAATGCCAAAGCTATATAAAATGTTGCAGAACACATAAATTCATGGAAAGTTACTAAATGAATTTTTTGAGGCTAGTTTAACTCTGAAATCAAAACACAACAAAGGCAATATGTACAACTATTATATATCCATAAAAATTTTAAATAGTAAAAAAATAAAAATTTTTTTAAAACCTATGGCAAAGGCTACCTCCTACCCCCAAAGATAGCATACACACCAGTGGAAAAATTCTAAATACAAAATTAAGGAGTAAAATTCAACATTACCAAGAATGATTTATTATTAGGAAATGTGCAAATAACTAAACCCAAATTGAACATCTAAATTAATGTTTAAAGCACTCTAATGAAATTCAACATCTATTCCTATAAAAAACTCTAAAAATCACAAATCAAAGAATAATCCATTTACATGGTTAAAAGTGTCTCTCTCCAGAGAGTAAGTAAAGAACAAAATTAATGAAGAAAAAGTACAAATACTCCAAGTAAAATGAGGAATAAACCAAGAGCAGTTAGGTCAATACAAAATAAATAGAAGTTTAAATGGAGGAGAGAAAATCTCATTCATATCAGCAACGTCAACAATAAATCCATAAATAAATAAAATAAAACAAAATGAAAGTACCTGAAACTAACATTCACCCAAAATGTCAGATCCTAAACAATAGGAAAATTACTCATCTTGACTGAGTTATAAAAGAATAATTTTTAAAATCAGGAGACACACTTTATGTCTAGATGAAATAGCCTGATAACATAAAGAAAAATATTTTTAAAGATTCTAGTGCTACTATTAGAGTCATACTTTAAACAGGCAGGTTCTAAAGTCATCCCATAAAGCCAAAATTGTAAAGTCCTAAAAGAAAATGCTATATAGCCATTAAATAATATGGTGAGCATTTAGATCAGCTGACATGGAAAATGTCCACTGTACACTGTCCAGGGGAGAAAAAACAAGTGTAACCCCAAAGGCCCCACATGGTGGATGCACATGGGTAAAGGCACAGACACACGGAAATAAAGATGAACACTCTGGAGTAGGCAGTTGGCCAACTCACAGTGATAAAATCACATGATTTTATGCATTTAAAACTTTTGCAGAAAGTCCTACATTAACTTTATAAATTTAGGAGGAAAAAAGTTTAAATGTAAAAAAAAAAAAAGAAAGAAATGAACCAAAATACTAATATCCTATGTTTTCAGGTGGTTGACTTATGGGCTGATAACTTCTTTAACATACTTTTCTGCATTTTCCAAATTTTCTAGAATAATTACAAAAAAACAAATAAAATTCTGTACAGAACTGTTAGGACGTAAACTGTAACACGTTAAAAAAATTCATTTGGCCCTCTTGTTCTTTTGTGCTTACATGTACCAAATTCTCAGTTATTCTCCAAGTACAGTATTATTTTCTGTGTTAAATTCAAAATGTATCAGGAATCATTCCAATCAGAAAGAAAAGGATGAAAAAGCTTGAACTGTTTGCTCGTACTCGTTCAAATCAAAAAGGAAAGCCAAGCATGGCAAAGAATCAAGAAAGGTGTGACTTAACAATCTTACCGTAAAACTATTGTTGACGTTTTTGGTGCTGGATTCAGCCACGCTGGCATCTGTCAGATCTACCTCATCAAATATGATCGACTGGAGAGAGACAAACACAGGGAGTAAGGCACGCCAGGACAGGCACATCCCCAAGCACCGGCCAGTGCCACCCGCCACTCTCCTGGCCCCCACGAAGCACCCCCAGGCACCTAACACCTTGAAACTGCAGCATCTCGTCAATAAGCCAAACCAAATTAATCCACCCACCAGCTTCTTTCCTACCAAGAGCATCGGGTTCACAGGTACAGTGCCGGGATTTTATTTTTAATCTAGGGAGTTCATTAGAGATTGCATCGGTAGAGGAGGGAAAAAAAACTAAGGCTGGTACTTCTGTATTTATATTTTTGTAACACCAAAACACTACTATTAATACCAGCATTCACCTTTAAATGTGAAATATGTCCTCAGATAGTGTTCCACCTGAGAGAGTCTGGACTGAGGATTCTGTCCTTTCAGCTTTAGTTCCTCCAGCTAGCACATTTAGGGGGAAAAGTCCCAGCTGAAATAAATTATACTAGGGAAAGACAGGCCCAAACAGAAGGGATCTGGCCATGAAAGAAAACAAGGGAGCAGAGCAGAAGGAATCTCGTCTTGCAGAGACAGACAGGCCCCAAAGCACAGCTGGGAACTAGGCCTGGGACCTTGTCCCACTGCCCACCTCTCCTCCCAATCCCACGCCTCCTGCTTCCCTGTGCCAGCCCCTCTACTCTAAGATGACGCTATGCTGAAGCCCTGAAGGAAATACTAGGAAAAGAGATGCAAACTTTTAAGTAACCTTCTCATCCCCCTCCCAAGAGAACTAAAATAATAGTAAGGGTTTTTTTTTTTTTTAAGTGAGATATGTGGTCAGAGCCCTTTCTAAACAAGCTGCTTTATTGGATTTCAAATTTTAATGGAGTAACTTTCTAGGCATGTATCTCAACATGTAAATGATTCAGATTCCATATTTTTAATATCAAAATATCAGTAATGGCACCAATACTGATACAAAAATACAGGTATTCAGAACACCAGCCAACACACTAGTGTTCCAAACGTCTAACACCATATTCATTTAAACAGGCAGTAATATGTAACTTTCACCGGCTCCTCCTCCAGTAGCATCTGCCTGGTGATTCTGGCTTTAAATCTTACCTACAACAGAGTACGCAGAAAGAAGGCTAATTGCTAGAAAGGCTAGAAGTAAAGAATGTCACATTTATGTTCACATACCAAGAAGCCCAATAGACTTCAAAACAATTTTTAGTCCGTAATAAGAGATTCATAAGCCTGTGATCCCCCATCTTTCTGAAAGAAAGAGATCCAACTGTGGTTATTTCTGTGACCCTTTTTTCCTTTCCTTTTCCCCTTTCCTTTCCACATTAAAGAAAAGGAAAATGAATAAAAATTAATTTTTATAAGAAATAAAACATGCTTTGAGACAAATAAAACCGGACTGACTAGAGCATTACAAATCTAGCTGGAAGTCACAGATCTGAGAATCAAAGTTCTTCTCAAGCACGCCCCTGCGGCTCCAGGGACACTTTCTCGTGTGCTTCCCTGCACAGGGCCTCACCTTTGCAGTTTTGGCATAGTACAGCGTCCGCCCTCGAAGCTTAAAGTATCTCCTTTTTGATCGTTGGAATGAATTGTTCTGTTTGGTCAGCATCCCCTCTTTGATGATGGTCTGAAAGTACAGAAACATATTCACGAACTTGCCTTTGCAAGGTGCCCTTCTGCTCCCGCAGCCGGAACGCACCCTGTTGCAGCTGATGCACACTCAGGTCTCCAGAGAGAAACATTCTCACACTCTGCCCAGACCTTGACCTATGCGCAGGATCAGTGTGCTACCGGGGGAGGGGTGCACCAGTTCTCTAAGGAGAGTGGTGCCTGTGTGGGGCAGGGGTGTCAGAGGCCCAGGGTGTGCCCTGAACATGCCCAGCACATGAACAGAGGGGGACACTGAGGCTGGCAGGATAACTGCAGTAATCAGCAGCCGGGAGGACAACCGAGATGCTGGAACATTCTCCAACTTTAGTTAGCATTTGGTATTTTTCAGCTATTCTTGGCCCCGTGTCCATGTTCTCTGGCTTCTTGCCATTTCTCAGGATCCTGCTGCCAAAACCGTCCACGTCAGTTGCTCTGGGGTTCTGGGGTTCAGCATGGTTCCAAGCCTGTGCCCTCCTCAGCCTGCTCTGCCACTCACAGGCCGGGCACGTGCATCTGTGCGCACTGGGAGACAGAAGTGCCTCAGCCACAGGCACTGGAGCTCCTCTCATCCCGTGACGGGTCTACCCCACAACAGGAGATGTCCTCTACAGAAAATCCAGAAGTGGACACAGTGCCTTGGCTCAATCAAAGCCAAGAGCAAAGGAGACACAGCTTCTCCGGGAGCTGTTCCCTCCCCTTGTGCCCCATGGGTCGGGACTCCTAATGGGCCGGTGAGCCCCCCACCACTCAGAAGTCAAATGCTCAAGGAACTACTTGGGCATGAGATGTTCTGAACTGCTCAGAGCCACTAACATGGTCAAAATGAATAAACAGCACACGTGAAAACAAGAAGCTGGCTCTCAGCATTTGCACACTTTCTTACACCCCACCTAACAGAAAGGGCCACTCCACAAGGAGTCTCGGCATGCAAATGGAGGGAGAATTTATAAGCATTCTGTTCAAGGACAAGCATATTGGTTCAGAGAAACTTTTGTTTAATTACCTAATCCCATATAGCTTTGCATGCTTAGTAATTTTTTTAAAACAGTATAAGCACGAGGTACATCTATGGCCACTTAAAACTACCCAAGATATAACCAGCCAAGAACAAGACAGAGAAACCTCATGTCACCCAAACGTGTCAGAATGCAAGAGCAGAACACTCACTGCGCTGTCAGGACCCTCCATCAGCCTATTCACGTCAGAGGAGGGAGCAGAACAGAGACAAAGGCCGCAGAAAGCCCCCAGCTCCACATACCATCAACACACACGTGGCTGGGCACCAGGACCCACACCTGGCAGCACACTGCAGGCCAGCACACAGCACCCCACACTCTCTCTCCTTACGCCACCACAGGGCGTCCTCATGGTGCCCCTCCTGGGCAAGGTGGGCTAGCTGCACAGGCCACCACCATGTGCCAATCAGGATGGACTCTGTGCTTTCAGTGCTGGCCTCGTGGTACAAACAGCAACATTTTCCAACTCTAGAGGATCAACCCAGGGAAAAACTGCTAAAGAATCTACTTATTCATTTTGCGGCTTATACCTTCACCTCGAACTTCTGAAGGCACCCTCCCTCTCTCCACAGTAATTAAAGAGTAGCAGGAAGAAAGAAGAGAGGAACATATTATCCAGTGATCAAGTATTCTGGTGAGGCTTGCTTGCCAGAGGTGGCCTCCCCACCCCCACCCCCAGAAGCATCTTCACTCACAGTAGAGATCCCCAAGCTACAGTCATTGGCAGTCGGGTCCTGTGTGAACAGAACAAGGATGATCCTGGGCAGAGAGAAAGCCCCACCCTCTCAGCCTGGTAGCTAGGATATAAACCAGTCTGCAGTGTGGACAGACTGGTAATGGGTTTGTTTCCAAACATCCTTTTCAGACCCCAGTACACATGGATGACACTCATTTCAAATACATCTGTACAGAGCAGTGCCAGCCACAAAAGCCTGAAACAAACACCACGAGACCCCTTCTATGCTGACCTCAAAGGACTCACTCTGTGAAGACACCCATCCTCGCCCCCCATTCACCTTCCTTACCTCTGCAGGTGAAGTCATCACTTCCATGTCTTTCCTAAATGCAAATTAAAAAACAAGATGACAAAACCAAGAAGCCAAAACCCAGAAAAGTTATAAGTTATCTTTAAAGGACAGATGCCAGAGTATTTTTTCTTGCATCTCCTGCTGCCCATCTCATACATAAAAGAAAAAGCAAAATTAAAACACAGCCCACTACACCACACACACACACATCTTTCAGAAGGCGGATGAGAGCCTGCGATCTTGGGCTGCCCAAGGAGAGCTGCTGCTCTATTTATAGAACAAGAGTGCTCAGAAAAAGACTGTGGTGGGTTTCAGCGGAAAAGGCTGGGGAACAGATAAAGACCATTATTTCTTTGAAGCTTTCTCAGAAACTGCATTTCTTCTCCTGATTCACTGCCCATGGATACTATAGATACGCTTCAGAATATTTTTAAACACTCTGTCAAAAGCAATGAACTAAAAGTGGTCAAGAAAATAACACCCCTAAATAATCTGTGTGTTTTGCATGTGGCAGCCTGTGAAAGGCACCCACAGGAAACGCTGCTTGGCTGGCAAGGCCCCTCCTTACCCCACAGAGCAGAACCAGGAGTCGGAGATCCCGACCCAGCACGGCTTGCTCGGGGCATGCAGGCCCTTGAGCACTCTGTCAGGTTCCGTGCACAAACAAAAGGGCCAACAGTCATTCAAGCCATCTAAGGGACCCTCATTAAGGTCAGAGACAAATTTGCAACACACGCAGGCACTGAGAAAACGCTCAGCAGCCAGTCAAAGAGCAGCAAGTGGAAAAGTGAACGCTCGCCTGCCAACAAACACAGGCAGGAAACAATCCCGATGCTGGACTCAGTAAGGAAGTCCAGCAACAAGCAGTAAGCCTGAGCCTACCCATGGCCCTGAGTGCCATGGCCACCCGCTGACAGGACAAACACAAGCCCAGCCCATAGGCTGGAGACCACTACATGCACCTGCTATGGGGAAGGACAAGTCCCCAGTGGTCTCTGCTTAAGAGTAAGACAGCTCTGGAAATGCCCCTGAAAAGTGGCTTCAAACCAGGGGGTGGAGAAAGTCCAAAACAGGCTCCTTGAGCCCTGGTCAAACACCCACCCACCAGCCATTCTGTGCCTGAAAGGGGCCAGTCACAGGGTGAGGGTGCCCTCTGGTAAGTCAGTGGGGACCTCTTTCCTTCCTCAAACACGCAGCCATGTCACTAGGTGCCAGATACTATGCTGACCTTTGAGGGCCGCACAGAAAGGAGCTCAGATCAGATGAGGATGGACGGGCCCCCAAGGGCATGCTCTGGGACACAGGGCCCAGGGGAGTCAGCATGCCCCGAGAGGGAGGCTGCACATGGCAGGTCTTAGGACGGCAGTCCCCAACCTTTCTGGCACCAGGGACCGATTTCACGGAAGACAATTTTTCCACAGGTGGGAAGTAAGGGGGACAGAGCCTGCGCAGCACAGCTCCTAACAGGCCACAGACAGGTACTGGTCCACAGCCTAGGGGTTGGGGACCACAGTCTTAGGAGACTGAACAGGCAGGAGAGAAGAGGGTGCCTACAGAGGCCCATAAGCTGCCCCTCAGGGCCAAATACAGAGCCCAGTCAAGGCAGGAAGATGGGGGGACACCCCAGATCACTGCCTGGCCATTATCATGTAGGTCACAGGGGGCCCACAGGAAACATACTTTAGAAAGATGACTGTGGCCACAGTGTGGAGGAAAGGGGAAGGGGGTGCAACTTGGAGGCACGTGGAACACTCTAGAAACTTTTGTAAGGGGGGAGCTAGGAACACAGGAGTCTGGGGGGAAAGAGATATGGACACAGGTTTGAAAGATGTTCAGGAAAAAGATGTGGTGATTGAAGGGGGTGAAGAAGAGGAGACAGGACAGAAACCTTGGGGGTGGCGGAAGGGGAGTTCATTGGGGACACGCAGAACCTGCAGGCCTTGACACCGTCAGGGATGCTCGGTAGGACAGCCAGCCCTGTGGGTCTGCAGTGTGAGAAGCTGTAACACACGAGATGCCTAGCTGAGGTCCCCTGGAGAAGGCGGGGTGTGGGGTGTGCAAGGAGGCCCAGAGAAGCGGGACCTGGGGACACCCACCTCAGGGGCAGAAAGGAGGAGGGGGGAGGCCAGGAAGGAGAACGAGAAGAGTGGCAGAAACCCAGGTGAGACGAGAAGGCCTCGAGAAGCCCACAGCAATGAAGTGGAACACAGCAGCAATGTCACAAATGAGACCTGGGAAGAGCCCAGAGGAGGTGGCCACAGGAGGTCCCCGAGGGCCCTGCCAAAGCAGATTTGGTGGCCTGACAGAGGCCAAAGCCAGATCAAATCACACTGAGTATGACATGGACAGGAGGAAGCAACAATGACAGGGTTTTTTTTAACTTGCATGTTTTTTAACTTTTTATAAACATGGAATCATACTGTACATACCTGACTTTAACTTGCTATTTTTTGTCATGATATACTGTCAACATATGTCTACATTAATAAGCATGGTTCTTGTCAGCTACAGAGTATTTCACTGTACCAACGTGCCCTGCATCATTCAACTGCTTCCCACTGCTGGGACACTTAGAATGATTCCCACTCGATACTATCAACAACATCTCAATGAATATTCCTGTAACTAACCATCTGCATATGTCCTCAATTACTCCTTAGAGGAAACCTCTAGAAGTGGAATTTGGGAATCAAAGACAGCCCGGAAATAGACCTTGGAGATCTGGAAGCTTGACGTGTAACAGAGGTGGCCCGGGGCGGGGGACCAGACCAGGGAGCAGATGGAGCCAACACAACTGGGGACCCAAGAGGGAAAACGACTGGCTCCCTCCCTCACACCCACACACAGGATCTCCAGGTGGATCCGGATATAATGCGGCGAGAGACAAAACTTTAAAGCTTCCAGCAGACAGCACAGGAGAACTTCTTTATGACTTCGGAATTGGGAAGGGTTTCTTAAATATGATTAGAAAAAAATACTAAACATAAGATATGACTGCTAAACTCAACTATAGCACAACCGAGAACTTCTGCTCATCAAAGATACCTCAAATGGGGGGGAAAAAAAAGCTTTGGTCTGGGAGAAATATGTGCACTACTGCTGACAGCCAGAGAGTCAGTAACCAGAATACACAAAAACTCCTGCAGAACAAAAAAGAAAAAAAAAGAAGGCCATCAAAAAGAAAGTCAGCAGAAAGTATGAACCAGCACTACGAGGAGAGTTAAGTTGAACGGTGACTAAACTTGAAAAGATGCTTAACCTCGGGGGACGTGGCAAGAGAGCCCCGGGGCAACAGCCTGGTGCCCCAACATGTGGACGCATCCACACACACACAGTTCATGCCGTGCTTCACAACTCATGTGAATACCGCATGCATTATTCTGTATGTAAAATGGTAAAGGGACAAGTTAATCAATAAAAGACGCAGACTCTCAGGCTATTAGAGTCTTGTGCATTCAAGTGTGAGAATTTCCACATTTACCTGGTAAAAGAAGCAAATGAAAAACAGCCACCAAGTAGCCAACTAATGAAGAGAATCAAGGAAGCCACCCCAGGAACACATCTCCAGAGGCTGCTCTCAGAGAGCCATCCCCCTGCCCAGGACAGGGGCTGTGGACAGACAGCTGGGAAATTGGGTTGGGGGCGAGAGTGATAAGAATAAAATAAAAGGAGAAAGGAGTGAAAATTAGCCAAACGTTCACTTCGGCCATCTGTATGTCCTTAAATCTTTTTAGTCCTTCAACAAATTTACCTAAACCTATGTTAGGCAACACCATCCAAATTCACAAAGTCCAGAAAAAAGTGGGAATATTAGTATAAGAAATTAATACACAAAAGGACTATTAAAATGCTTCAGTGGGAAGAAGCTAGTAAAACTTATTACTATCAATATGTATATCCCTTTAAATTTTTGTGAGCATTTTAATGTTTATTCGCCTTCTTAATAGAACACTTGTGATCTATGAGACAGACACTGATATTCCAATTAACAAATAAGAAAACCGGTCAACAGAGAGACTGATTTTCCCAATGTTAAATAATGACAGATCACAAAGGAATCTCGGGCCTCCTTATTCCCATCTGAAAGCTTCTTCTACAGTTCACGGTTGATGAACACTGTAATTCATAGACAGAAAACAAACAGAAAATAATCTGTTCACAGAACATAAGGGATATACAATATATTCAAAGCCATGCAGGTTATGTAAATGCTTACCTAATAC
The DNA here is from genome assembly GCA_963574885.1 of Lepilemur ruficaudatus. Lineage (NCBI taxonomy): Eukaryota > Metazoa > Chordata > Mammalia > Primates > Lepilemuridae > Lepilemur > Lepilemur ruficaudatus. The sequence goes on from CAUYRT010077511.1 coordinate 11,132, forward strand.
ATACCATATCTACTAACCACATATGAGCCATTTTTACCCTTTAATCCTCATACCAACTTTGGAAAGAGGTGGTAATATTCCCATTTTATAGATTAGGAAACTGAGAAGCAGAGGAATAACTTGCTCAAGGCCACACAGCTTGTAAATGGCAGACCAAGGATTCAAACCTAGGACCTAGAGAGCCAAGCCAGTAACACTTTCTGGTAAAATGAAACTTTAGCATAAAAGTCTGCTGATAACTGATTTAAACCAATTAGGCTAAGGTGAATTCCTTCACTTATTCAAAACATGACCCACCAATTCATCCTGATTCAGAACTACCTCCAACTTACCACAACCGCCATCGATACCTGTCACCTAATCTTATCAATCCTGTCAGAATGTGCGAGTGTAAGTACCTGGGGCCACGAAAAAACCAGGGGCCACAAAGGAGCGTTCTCCATGCCAACGGCACCAACAACCAGCAGGAGGGCAAGCAAGGCACCTGCCGCCCTGCTGGAGTGTCCCTCTCCGCGCTGCAGAGCTAAGCCCCGCGTCCGGTGCTGGCACGCTCACGGAAAGGAACCCAACACAGATTTCCTAAAGGCCCCCAAACACCAACTCGTGGGAATAGGACAGTCGTCCTTTTACCAATCTAGAGAATCCCACAGTCCCTTCGGTGCCACCCTGGTTTTCCTCCTCCCATGCACTGCCACCAAGATTAAAAGTGACCATGTCCCAGGCCGGGCGTGGTGGTTCACGCCTGTAATCCTAGCACTCTGGGAGGCCGAGGCGGGTGGATTGCTCAAGGTCAGGAGTTCAAGACCAGCCTGAGCGAGAGTGAGACCCCGTCTCTACTATAAATAGAAAGAAATTAATTGGACAACTAAATATATATGTAAAAAATTAGCCGGGCATGGTGGCACATGCCTGTAGTCCCAGCTACTCAGGAGGCTGAGGCAGTAGGATCAATTGAGCCCAGGAGTTTGAGG
>CAUYRT010077512.1:0-14017 GCA_963574885.1 Lepilemur ruficaudatus
TTATTAACTGAAAATATTGCTTGCTGATAAAACTTGCTCAAATGCTATTGCTGAATGTACAAGTCACTGATTATGCCAATACAACAAAGATAACCACATGTTTGAGGATTGCAATGTGCCAGACATTCACTGAAAAAAAAAAATACACACAACTAAACAAAACTCACACAACAAACATCTGAGAATCTGGACACTTCATATCAGTGTTTTGAAGTGTTTCATTAAATATGAAAGGTAACATGAAAGGCAAATTCATCATTGTATAGAAAATGAATTTTAGGAGTGTATCCTTTTGACCTAATGTTACAAAGCTATTCCTAAGTAAAGAAACAAAAAGCATGTACCAAATAATGTAAATAATGATAAATTTAATTTGTGTAGGAAAAAATAAGACTTTCTTTACCGAAGACACAAAAATAAAAGAGAACTGCCAGGAAAATACTATAGTACACAAAACCAACAAAGTGTAAGTGTCCAGAATGTATAACCTGTAAACTAACAGGACAAACACATACAGTCCTCTCTCCCTAGTACAAGGATCTGGAGGAATTAGTTCACAGGGAAAAAAAGTCTGAAATACATATAAAAAGATGCTCAAACTCATTGGTAATCAGATAAATAACAAGTATGAAATAAAAAGTTACTACCTTCAGATGAATATTGAAAAAATACAAATATGAAGGTTTGGTGATGTAAGGGGAAACCCACATTATCTCTTGACGTGGGAGTTTAATTTTGTACAAGTCTCTTGGAGATCAATCTCTAGTAAAGTTAATTTTTTGTGTTCTAGTAGAGAGGAGTCTCCCTCCTGTTCAAACTGGTCTGAACTCCTTAACCTCAAGTGATCCACCTGCCTTGGCCTCCCAGGGTGCTAGGATTACAGACCTGAACGCCTGTGCCTCACCTACCAACGCCTTTCTAAGGGCTCCGTAACTTCATTACTTTGAGGGAGTCAGTGTAGCCTTTAGAGACTCTGTCAACCTGTGGTCCCCTCCAAGGTCATTAGGGACCAGGCCCCATAGCTCCACCTACCTCCTCCCCCAGTCCGCCCCCTGCTGTGGAAGTTAGGAAGGGGGGGCGGAGGGGTGGAGCCACACAGCGGGAGGCGGGCAGTGGCAGTGGCAGTGGACAAGCAGGGAAGCTTTGGCTTTGCTGCAGCTCCCAACACTGACATCACCACCTGGGCTCTGCCTCCTCCCAACCACCCCCCATCCTCGGAAAAATTTTATTCCATGAAACTGGTCCCTGGTGCCAAAAATGCTGGGGACCGCTGGAGCATAAATAAGAGCTAATTCATTTTTCTCAAGAACCTCTATGTTTGGAGTTGGATGGGCTGTGGAGACTTCTGAAATTTATAGATTCCTTGAGATAAGCGCCTAATCCTGAAACAAAATTTATCATAATTACTTCTTCAAAAGAAATGTTAAAATCCATTAATATTATCCGTAGTGATTATGCAATCTACATAAAAGCAATTTCTGCTCTCTTCTATTCAAAACAGGAACTTTAGGCTGGGCGTGGTGGCTCACCCCTGTAATCCTATCACTGGGAGGCTGAGGCTGGAGGCTTGCTTGAGGTCAGGGGTTGGAGACCAGTCTCAGCAACAGCAAGATGGTCTCCACTGAAAATAGAAAGAAATTAGCTGGGCAACTAAAAATAGAAAAAATTGTCTGGGCACGGTGGCGCATGCCTGTAGTCTGGGCTACTGGGAAGACAGAGATGGGGGGGGCTCTTGAACCCAGGAGTTTGAGGTTGCTGTGAGATAAGCTGACCATCACTGTAGGTTTGTACACCAGGCAACAGAACAAGAATCTGTCTAAAAAAAAAAAAAAGAATCTTTAATCTGTGTATCTATCTGCTTAGGTTGTCTGAAAGAATTTAGTAGTAGAAATGATTTTATTCCTTTAAATATATTCCATTATTTTGTTAAATTAAATTAGTCTAAAGCTGCCTCCTTATATATTTTAACTTCAACTGAAAGCTTTCTCCCCACCTAGTAAACTATCCCCGAGCTAGGTGGGTAAACAGACTATAAACTACTCTTGTATCAATCACCAAGTTTTAGCCAATCAAATGTGGCAAACTGTTCAAATCACATTCAAATAAGACAAATGCCAAACCATAACTAATTAGGCCGTTTCTGTAACTCACTTCCGTTTTTTCCTTTACACTTTTCTTTTTCTGCCTGTAAGTCCTCTCCAACCACAAGACAACATTCTCTCTAAACATTTTCTGGTTTGGGGGTTGCCTGATTCACCAATCCTTCTTTGCTCAATTAAACTCAGTGAAATTTAATTTGCTTAAGTTATTTTTTAGCAATATGGATGCCATATCTCTTCTTACATATTTTAGGAATAAATATTTTTTTCTATTGTTTTTGTATGACTTAATTATTCATGTTTACTGTGAGGGATCAAAAGATAATTGCTACCAAGTAGTTATGATTTTTAGTGGGTGCAATAAACATATACAAGAACAAACAGGCTGGGCCAGGTGGCTCATGCCTGTAATCCTAGCACTCTGGGAGACCAAGGCAAGAGGATCGACTGAGGTCAGGAATTTGAGACCAGCCTGAGCAAGAGAGAGACCCTTGTCTCTACTAAAAAATAGAAAAAATTAGCCAGGTATGATGGTGCCCACCTGTAGTCCCAGCTACTTGGGAGTCTGAGGCAAGAGGATCACTTGAGTCCAGTAGTTTGAGGTTGCAGTGAGCTAGGCTGATGTCACAGCCCTCTAGCCCAAGCTACAGAGCAATAGAGCAATACCTGTTTCTCAAAACAAAACAAAAACGAAGAAACAATAAAAGAAAAGAAATTTTTTAGCCATAATTTATAGTAACCAATAATTTGTGTTTTTAACTTAAATGATTTTAACATATTACTTGATGGTGGTTGAAAACAACAAACTCACTAACAAGTGATCCTTGAGCAGGTACTTTTTTACACATTAGTTTTTACATACATTGATAACACTTGCCTGGATATATTATTAATCATTGTCACAAAATGACAATTCTCTGCATCTCATTCAAACTCTGTTAGTGACTCTTCTTAATGTTTCTTTCCTTGAACAAAGAATCTTTCACAAAATCCTCCCAATAATTTTTCTTTGATACCTTCTTTGATACCTTCTTGGCCAAATAGAGTCAAATGGCCTTCTAACCAATCACTAGCAAATGGTTTCCTGTGCAGGGGACTTAAAAGTTGAGCTGTGCATGACCAAGAAGGAAGCAGCTGTGGACACACGGGTTCTAGAAGATAACAGTCCATGCACAGACCCTCGAGATTGAGGAGGGTGACAAGGGTTGGCTGAAAGCCCGGCAGAGAGGAGGCCAGGCGCCCTGAGCAGACTAGGGGGCCCTCTGGGTTTTAAACAGGATCATGACACTGCCCAGTAGGCCTTTGGGAAGGGCCCTCTGGCCACTGTGTAAAGGAAAGACCTGCAGGGCTGCGTCCACACATGTGGCACGAAGTGTGGATCTGTACACACACACCTCTCCCATTTTGCACACTCACTTGGCAGGTTCTGGTTCAGGACAAACTTGGCCAAGAAAATAAGACTAGCTGGGTGTGGGGGAGGCATTCAGACCTGGGGTGGGTTCTGTTAACTCCCAGGGAAAATTAGAAATCCATGCTCAAGGTCAGGTGTGGTGGCTCACTTCTTGAATCCTAGCACTCTGGGAGGCTGAGGTGGGAGGATTGCTTGAGCTCAGGAGTTCAAGAACAGCCTGAGCAAGAAGAGCCTGATCATGACTCTATAAAAAAAAAATGGACAAATTGAAATTGGAAATTTATGGAAATATTAGGCAGGTCATTATCAGAGCTGAAGACTAGGAACTAAAGAAATCATGAGGCTGTTGCGATTCCACAGAGTTCATATTACTTAATACAAATGTTGTGAGGGAGACAATGTGGAGAAATATAGGTAGAAATGTAGAACAGGTTAGGTCAAGATGAGGCCTAAATGCATGGCTGAGGGATTTGCATTTTACATTTATTAATTCAAAACCATAAATTGAAACCACTAATAGAAGACATGAAATTAAAGTACATATGCATTCTCATAGAAATAAAGCTTTCCTGGTGTAAATGTAGAGGCAAACAATATTAAAGGCACCCCTAACCACTAAGAAAGGAATCAACATGGGGCCATGTCAAGGGCAAAGACATGTATCATCACCTGGCTTATTTATATTATAAATCATCTTGACTCTTTAAGGATGATGACTCAAGAGTATAATTTATAATTTTTTTCCCTAAAATATCAAGTGCTTACTGTGCCTTAGTAACTATTCTAGGCCAAGATAGAAATAGACAACACAGACAGATTTCCTTGGACCCAAGGTGCTCATGAAGTTGTAGGGGGACACAGAAAATCAAGAAGTCAAAATATAAAATTTTGAAAGTGTGATACATTGTGATACATGCTTTAGAGAAAAATACAGCAGAAAAGGGAAATAAGGAAAGTATCTTTGACAATTTGACGAAATTGAGTATTATTAATAGAGTAATCAAAAAAGATACAGTGTGGAAGATCATATTTGGAAATTCAATATTACTGATATATATGGAGACCAAAGAGATGTATTATGCTGCCTTTGGGCTAGGGCACAGGCAACGCTTTGACCCTCCATTGCTTATTTCTGTAGTTAAGTGGAGAGAATGTTCTGTCCAGTGACCTGGACAGAAAAAGTCTCCTCCTGTAACTAGCAGTTTCTCACCTCCCTTCTTCCAGAATTCCCTGGGCCCACTCCTCCTCCAGTTAACTGGTTCTGTGCACTGACGATGGAATCAGGAGAATTTAGGGAGCTTATGGCTCCTAGAAGTATTACTATATATTCCGCTATACCCACACCAGGCCCTGTGAATGTAGGCTTCAGCTTGACTGGGTCACCTTCTCACAGGGTCAACCTTCTTGCTGAGTCCCTGCTCTCTGCCTCTAGAACCAAATGACATCTCCTCCTTTCCTATCCCTGGGTGAGAAACTCCCTGATCCCAGAGAAGTAAGGCAAAGGGATACTGGCTTGTGGGTGCTGAGCTTCTTATAGCTATATAGGGGGAATCTTGGAATGTAGGTCTCCTTCCTTCCCTGATCGCTGGAAGTTCCTGATGCTCCTCAGGGCCTTGGTCTGTCTCTCACCCAGTTCAGACTGCTGCTGCTGGGCCTAAAGGTCTCTTCATAGCCAAGGAGGTTCTCTAAGGACTCCTGTCTCCACAGGGTCTGAGATGCTTCTCCAGAATTCACAGCTTGGTTTTCTATGACTGCATGAAGACTATCTGGAGCCAATGGTAACTAGGAAGAAGATTTTCTCAAGGGTCCCCCATGGCACCCAGGCAGTGGAATAAATGCATTGAGATGTAACCTTGACATCATTACTTTCTCAAGCAGAAATAAATTCCAATTTACATGAGTTCAGCATGTTTTATACTACCTTAACCCAAGGGTCCCTGAGCTGCTGCTTCCTGGCTTTTCTCTGCTGTAGCTCGGGAGCTGGCTTGGGCAGCATCAGGGGATACAGGAGAGAATCCTGTGCTCTGCATGAGGCTCCCATTCTGGAGTGTGAGAGAACAGTGTTCTTAGATTAAATTCTTATGTTAAAATACAAAAAATAAATCAATAAATGATATAAATCACCCCTACATGACAGAATATAATTAAACATTGGGCAATATATTTCAAAGCTTTCAAACACATTTGCTGAAATAATTAACTGATAAAATCCTCTACCTTTATTTAAGTCAAAAATAAAAGTAAGTAAAAGTATTTTGTTTCTTTTTGTTTTTTTTTTGTTTTTTTTTTTTTGAGATAGTCTTGCTCTGTTGCCTGGGCTAGAGTGCCATGGTGTCAGCCTAGTTCACAGCAACCACAAACTCCTGGGCTCAAGCAATCCTCCTGCCTCAGCCTCCCGAGTAGCTGGGACTAGAGGCATGTGCCACCATGAACGGTTAATTTTTCTATATAGATTTTTAGTTGTCCAGCTGATTTCTTATTATTTTTTTTTTCAGTAGAGACAGGATCTCCCACTTGCTCAGGCTTGTCTCCAACTCCTGACCTTGAGCAATCCTCCCGTCTAGGCCTCCCAGAGAGCTAAGATTACAGGCATGAGGAACACTGCCCCGCCTAAAAGAAAATGTGTTTGAATCTCAGGCCTGTAATCTTTTATCACTCTGGGAGGCCTAGGTGGTCAATATTTAGAGATCAGCCTAAGCAAGAGTGAGCAGCCATCTCTACTGAAAATGCAAAAGCTACCCAGGCATGGGCGTACATGCCTGTAGTCCCAGCTATTCTGGAAGCTGAGGCAGGAGGATCGTTTGAGCTCAGGAGTTTGAGGTTGCAGTCAGCCATGATGATGCCACTGCACTCTACCCAGGGTGACAGAGCAAGACTGTCTCAAAAGAATAATAAAATAAAATAAAATAAAATAAGTAAAAGTAAAAGTCTTTGATCCCCAAAAATTTTGATATAAAGTGTGCATCAGTTCATTTGCTATCAAATTATGGGCCACTGATGAGATAATGTTTGTGAAGGTTTGTTAATAGGGATTAGCCAAAGGTGTTAAATCAATCATTTTCTGTTTTGAAGAAACTTAATCATCTATAATCACACCCACTTTAAGACCACCCAAATGCAATCACCTGAAAGAGATGGGTGTGGTCTTCAGGGACTCATAAAAGGACACTCCAGGAGCCCAGCTCATTCCTCTCCAGAACCCAGAGAGTGCCTTTGCAGCTCCCTGTGGAGACTTCTGAAACCTACCACCACGCTTTGAGGTCCTGATCCCTGAACTGACTTCGTATTAGTACTTCTGCAAGAAACATTGGTGAGACCCTTGATGTAATTTTTAGGTGAGTACACTGTTTATAGAAGAGGAGTTCCTGTTACTCCCCACCAGAAAAACAAAAAAAAAACCCAATTGTCTAATCTTTAATATATCTGCAAACTGTGAGTTTTTTAATGAAATGATCCATTTCTTTTAACCTATTCACAAACTATTTTGTCATCTGTTGTGCTACATGTTTTTGGAATTAACCTGATGATCCATTTTGGTTTATAACTTGATATATTTCTTGTTTGTTTACATTATAAAGACTCAAAAAGTAATTTCTATATAAAATGTTCTGTAATTTTTTTATTTAGAATAGAGCCTGTAAATGGGTTTGGGGTATTTTATTTTATTTTAGTGGCATAAATTTATTACATTCTACTATACAAGCAGTAATGTATACACAGAAAAGAAAATATTTGGCCATATGTAAGTAGATGATTCATGGAATGATTTGGGCAAAATTTTGTTCTTGAGTGTTTGTAAATATCTCTCTACAGAAACCTCCATGTGACTTACAGTTAAAGAAAGGAGGAAATGAATGGTTCTGCAGAAAGTCTCAGTGGCAAGCATGCAGAAAAGTCAGACAGAGAGGGACAGTATATTTTTACAGTGCAGAAATAAGAACTCGATTTTTGAAAATAGTTTCAAAGGCAATAGAAAATAATGCTATCCTCTTCTTCAGTTTTTTACTTTTTATTTTTTAATTTGGGAGTGTTCATGAAAAACATAGAAGAGCAAATGTAAAAGCTTCATACAGTTATCCCTTGGTATAGGCAGAGGATTTGTTCTGGGTGCCCTTCTCCCTGGCCCCGGAATGTTCTCAAGGCAGAACCTGAGTACATGAAAAGTTGGCCCTCCATACACAAGGGTGTCTTCTACCGTGAATACAGTATTTTGGATCCATGTTTGGTTGAAAAAACCCATGTGTAAGTGGAACATGGCCGTTCTATCCCCAGTGGTTCAAGGGTCAACTGAATATGTCTATAAAAAGATTTTATTTGAAATTTGTTCCAGTTTTACAAACTTTAATTCTATTAACACTTTTGTATTTAAAATTGATTCTGAGTGATGGTTTGATTGAGATAACAAAGGATATCAAGGGGGGGAATTTGGTTTTGTGACTAACTCTTGCATATGCAGTTTTCATGCATTTTTATCAATGGTTACAATAAAGACATTTTCTGCATCATCAATGACAGATAGAAGACATACCGATAGTGGCCTTTTGTACACTTCTGCATTTTATCAAGTGTGTGTTTTTTTTTTTTTAACTTTTATCTCTCTCATAAAGATGTTGTATTAAACACTGTATTTCAAATGGACAAAAAATTCCTGGAGTAGTAAACAGACCAGAAAATGCTTGTTGATTGAATTAACATAGCTGCTTGGATAACAATAGTTGCTTGATTTGCCAGTGTTATTTTAGAGATGGAAAGCAAACTCATTTGAATTTTGGTCAGAGGTATGAATAGTTCTGCTCCAACACTGACAAAAAGAATGCTTTTGGAAAAGTCATGATTGGATGATTGTAATAATTAAAAAAAAAATGCGAGTAGATACGCTTCATTAGCTGCCCTTCCCTAACCCACTCACTGGCAAGTAACAGTGTGATTGATTCCAGCCCATCAGGACTCAGCCCTTGGATCTGGAGGTTGGCTAAATCCTTGAAGCCCAAGCAATTTGGGGGACACTAACACTTCACGATATCTGAAGTTCTTTTATACAGGAAAAAGGGGTTTGGGGAGGTGGACGTGTGTTGGTTAGAGAAGCAACATAATTCTCTACAGAGTGTGATCTTACTTTTTTGTCTTAGTTCTCTATTACTGTCATCTGCAAACTAAAGCCAATTCTGCTCTAAATGGAAGAATATTGTTGAATCACAACCTGATTCAAATTTTACTTAGACATTTGTCTCTCCAAGGCAGAAAATTAAATTCTTCTGTTTTCTTCCCTCAGGAAAATGGACTCAAACATCACACAAGTCATCCAGAGGGAACTCACCTGCAACATCTGCCTGAACTGCCTTATAGACCCAGTCACCATAGGCTGTGGGCACAGCTTTTGCAGGCCCTGCCTCTGCCTTTCCTGGGAAGAAGCCCACACTCATGCTTCTTGCCCAGAGTGTAGGAAACCAACACAGCAGAAAGATTTGAAAACCAATATTGTTCTCAAGAATCTAGTGTCCATTGCCAGAAAGGCCAGTCTCTTGCAAGTCCTGAGCTCTGAGGAGCAAATGTGTGGGACCCACAAGGAGAAGAAGAAGATCTTCTGTGACGTGGACAAGACCCTGCTCTGTTTGCTCTGCTCTAACTCCCAGGACCATGGGGCTCACAGGCATTGTCCCATTGAAATGGCAGCTGAGGACCACCTGGTACGTGACGCCTCTGAGAGCACTTAAAAACCAGAAGGTAGACAGTGATCTAGCACTTTATATTTTCCTGGATTGCACTTGAGCCCATTATCCAAAGTGAGGTATCACAAGATCGAAAGAATGGGCTCCACCTGTACTCGCCATCAGATTGGCACTAACTAATTAACAGTATGGTTCTCACATGTAGTAATATTCTCCAGGGATTAGGGGGTGGGGGGGTAAACTCACAACTAAAGGACACTGTGAGATTGTAGAGGGGAAGGGCATGCCTCTAACCCTTGCTTGGGTGAGGCAAAGACATAAAATGTAACCAAAATGTTTGTACCCTCATCATACCCTGAAATGAAAACAAAACAAAACAAAACAAAAAACCCGCAAGTTAGTAGAGTTAAGAGATTGGAAGGAAGATGAGGATCATGAGGATGGTCACTCCATTCTTTACTGAGTTTCAGATACCGTTCTACGTATGAATGATGAAATTGTGAACAGTATATGCCAATAGATCTGCCTTTCTGGAATTTGCATTCACAGGGAGGGTGATTAAATTGTCATTTTTGTTTTTTAAGCATTGATATGTAGCATAAAACTTAAGGCACTGTAAAGTTACCAAGACTACAAGCACTCAGAGATTTATTTTGGAAACATATTTAAAATACTGGACAAATAAACAGAAAAACAGTACACTATAACAGCCGGGCACTGGCATCAGTAGAGGGAAATTCTGAAGCAGTGTGCTTCACTGGAAATGACCCATATTACATGAAATCTTCTTTTGTCAATTTCCTACATTATTCCATATTCTGAAATTTCTCAGAATTGATAATTATTATCAAGGACAAGCAGTAAAACATTTGAGTGTCCCACCCTGCCTAATGAACTTATACCTGACATCCCTTGTGTCTCTATACCAGTCAGGGACTGAAATCTATGCTATTTCCTTCTCTGCTGCTCAAATTTATTCTTCCTTTGCAGGAGAAGATCTTAAAGCAAATGGGTTCTTTATGGAAAAGGATGCAAGAAAATCACAGAAATCTACAGGAGGAGAGGAGAACAATCCTCCTGTGGGGGGTGAGTATGAGAACATTCCTGACAACCAGTTTGAGACTGACATGCTAGAAAACATCCATTAAGACCTGGAACTGAAATTTTCTTATGACACAAGATTCTGTGATATGTTTATTCATAGGAAAAGCAATTTGAATTTTTTAAAATAATTATTCAGGTGTTCAGGAAATGTTTCTGCAGATAAATTTAAAATCATCTGAATGCTGAAGTACAAGTGTTTAAGATCCATGGTTATTTCAGGCAGAGATTTCTGTGTGAGGTGAATTCTATAAGTTAAAGGGTAGATAATTGGGCCTGAAGGGATTTCATAATGCTGACTGCAATGATGGGCGGAGGGAAGAAGAGGTGTGAAGGGTCATTGAAGAAGTGTGGCTGTGACAGCGAACTCTGACGGCACAGGAGCCACGTGATGCTGCAGGTTTAAGTGGGAGAAAATTGAACATGCCAAAAAGCTGTGGAAAAGTAGGGGGAAAGAGACTAGGGGGAGTGAATGAATGGATAAATATTGGGAAGAGAGACACAGTGGCATGAGGATTAATGTTGTCAGCATGACAGAGCACTACAGTGCCTGTGACCTTAGATAGCAGGAATAAAGAAAGCAGGATAGAAGTCAGTTTGGGGGCTTGGCTAAACATTTAACTAAGATACCCTTTGTGTGATGGCTTTTTATCCCAAATATAATGCATGGACAGCTTTTCTGCCAAGACTGATTATTGAGGCTGTGAATTCAGGAAGTTTGAGACTAGAGACTAATTTAGTAACAAAGATAAGATATATTAGGTATAACTAACAATCAATGAGAAATTTCCATTGTTTTCAGGTGGTATTTCAGATTTTTGAGGATATATATAAAATATTTTAAACCTGAAAGGCATCAGTTGTTGAGGAATTTATGAATTCGATGAATGTTGAGGGAAGGGCTGGTTTGTCTCTTCATATTTTTAATGAAGAACAGAAACTAAGTGAGGGCAGGAGCAGGATGAATGTGTGCATTCTAAGAAATGGGAGGACGTGAATTAGGGTGCATGTAGCTGATTAGTAAAGAACAGGATTCAGAGAGAAACTGTTGAAGTTGAAGTGGAGGACGATGAAGCTGGCCTGTGTCTGCGATCTGAGATATCCCGGTTCTGCAGGCCTATGTGCATCAACAGGAAAAGATGATCAGGGATGAGTACAGGAAGCTGCCTCCAGCTCTCCAAGAGGAAGAAAAACAACATATAGAGAGACTGACAAAGGAAAGCCAAGAGATTTTTCGGAAACTTAATACAAGTGAAGCCAAAATGGATGAAAAGAGGAAACAACTAAAAGAAATGTATACGACACTGATGGAAATGTGCCATAAACCAGATGTGGAGCTGCTCCAGGTAGTAACTGATGATGTGCCTTGAAACACTTTATGTTAGCTGACATTTACATCTTTGCCCTCCACTATTTCTTTGGTACAGAACAAATTACTCAAGGAAATTCAATTTTGTCTCCTTTGGAAAATGAATAGAATTTTGGGAAAAGCTGACATTTTCTTCCTCCTCGTGTTTGGAAGTCCTCAGGTCCAATGCCCTGAATTTGAGGCGCGCTGCCCTTTGGGGACAAGCCCTGGGAAAGACGACTTGCAGAGGCGGGTGGTTTGCGGCAATGCGGTCACTGCCCATGTCTCTCTCTTCATGTAAACTCGGGGTTCCGTATCCGTCGAGAATTTAGGTTCTGTATCTATGTTTTACTGGGATCATTCCTAAGAAGACAAAAATGCATTTATTAATATATGGAAGGTTGGGGTGATAGTTTTGGTACTTTTCTGAACTTTCCCATAGCCAAAGCCTGGGTAGGAAGAGTAACTAATATGTGAATATGTCTAAAGTTTTCTTTTTTTCTTTATAGGATTTTGGAGATACACTGACAAGGTACGTTTCACCTTCAACATGAGCAGGACCACCAGGGGGCTATTATTCCATAAATCTAGTGTTTTCTCACAAAGCGAAAACATAATCAATTAACAAATTAAGTCACTGGCATGTGAGTGTGTTTGTGTGCTGTGTTTAATATTTTCTGTATGTCTTTGTATCACAAGTTAGTGTCCCTCAGCCTGCCTGTGTGTCACAGGGGTTGTGTTGAAGGGTTCAGTGGAGATGTTACTAGAATACAGTGGCCTGTGTTTTTAGGGTCAGAGTCACAAACATACAGAGGTAAATAAATCACACAGTTACAGATAGTAGCAGAAAGAGGCAAGTCATTTTTTTGAGACAAGGGTGGAAACAGAAGAAGACTAAGAAAGAGTTCCTAAAAATGCCACAATCCGTCCCAGAATTGGGTACCCTGCCATGTCTGAAAAGGGATTTGATGGAGCAGTCTCAGTTGGAATCTGTTATTAGTTAAACAAGGACACCAGACAGATTAACTAACGGAACTGCCTCCTTGCAGGCGTGAGTCCGTGCACAAGCACGCGCCCCAGCCTGTGAATCCAGAGCTCAGCGCAGTGCCCATCAGTGGACTGCTGGACAAGCTCAACCGCTTCCGAGGTGAGTGTCAGCCCATTGGTGGGACCACCATGCAGTGTAGTCTTTTATTTTTAAATATATTCCAGTTAAAGTGTCATAGTAATTAAATTTGTAGTAATGTACACCTTAATTGATGTAATTTAAAAGACCTAAATGATTTTCTATAACTAAACATAAAAGCTGAGAACTTATGAACAACAATAAAGTAATTGGGTGGTTGATGAGGCTTAATGTAGGACTGACAGACCACAGTTAGTCCAGCAGGAAAAAGATGTCTAGGCCTGAATCAGGCATAAAAGCCAGATAATGCTTAGAAGGAAATCACCTAAGCGTGTATATTGAGATTTTCTCTTCGTCTTAAGTATCACTTGCTGTCTTAACTGGCAGAGTACAATATCTCTGGTAGAGCTAAGAAATGCTCTTGTCCCCGACTTCTCTGCCCAGAAGAGAAAGGGCAGCGGAGGTAACTTGTATTGTTGTAGACTTGGCTGCATACACAGGCTTCCAGTTTTTCAGGGGTTCAAAAAGCTATCAACCAAAGTAGGCATCACCACCTTCTCCTTTATAATCCCTGAATTTTTAGGAATTGTTTTCCCTGGATTAGGTATTAACTTCTGCAAATATTCTGGAAGCCTTTGAATTCAGTACTTTTCCAGCCAGAAATTTTCATAGAAATTTGACCTGTTTTTTTTTTCCAGTGAGTCTCTATGTCAGTGCTCTCATCTCCTATATTTAACTGAAAAACTGATTTTTTACTGGAATGTTCTCTTCTTTCCACAGTGGAGATTTCCTTCCATGATGAAATAACCAATCACAACATCAGGCTGTTTGATGATGTGAGAAGCTTGATACTTAGACCTGACCAGCAAAGTGCATCTCTGAATACTGACGAGTCTAACTACTTTGCTATGAGGGGAGTCTGGCCCTTCAGCTCTGGGAAACATTACTGGGAGCTGGATGTGGACCACTCTATGGACTGGGCTCTAGGGGTCTGTAAGGATTCCTGGATAAGGAAGAATGGCACATTGTTGGAATCTAAGGACATATTTCTTCTTTTATGTGTGAAGGAGGATAATCACGGCACTCTCTTGACCACCTCCCCAGTGGTTTCTCACTATGTCGAGAAACCTCTGGGCAGGGTTGGTGTGTTTCTTGATTTGGAGAGTGGAAGTGTGAGTTTTTTGAATGTTGCCAAGAGTTCCCTCATATGGAAGTACCCCGCTGGCTCCTTCTCTTTCCCTGTCAGGCCTTTCTTTCTCACAG
>CAUYRT010077515.1:0-50696 GCA_963574885.1 Lepilemur ruficaudatus
TCTGTGGATTTGACTATTTTGGACATTTCATATACATGGCATCATACTACATGTGTTTTTTGTGACTGGCTTCTTTAACTTAGCATAATGGTTGACAATTGATGTTATAGCATGCATGAATACTTCATTTTTTTAATGCCAAATAATATTCCATTGTATGAATGTATGCATTTTAATCCATTCATCAATTATTATTTCTCTATTTCTCTTGTTTTTATTCATTTATCTAGCTCGCCTCATACTGTTTCTTAATAACTTATTTATTTTGTGATAGTTGATATACCTTTTAGCCTTTAAAATTATAGGTAAGGAAAGCAAAGTATCAAAGCAAAGGAGAATATGCATTGCTTATTCACCCCCTACCTGTCCTCCGCAGCCCACCACAAAAGAAAGACAAGAAATTTGTCTTTCACTACCCCTTCCCCCTTGCCCATGGTTCTTAACTTAGAAACTATTTCACCAACCTGAAAAAGGATTTTCAAATCTGATAGAAGACAGCCTTCAGGGGAAGACTGGCAGTTCCATACTGTAGTGTTAGGGCTTTGGACATGTTTACAGAGACCCATGCCAAAATTTTCCCATAGAAAAGAATAGTTTCACTTCAAAAGATTGTTCAGCTGAACTATCAAAAGTGTTATTTTCGTATCTCAAAGCATGTTTTATTTCCTCATGAATATATCTGTAAATAGAAATCTAACACCCCTAATGCATTTAATCTTTTGACACTGACCAAGTTCCACATGTAGTGCATTAAAAAGTAGATGGGATACAATACCCTGAGAAGGGAGAAACTCCAATTTAATGTCTTAACCAATACAATTTTACTAAAGAATCCGGAATTCTAAATCATTCCATAAACTTTTTAGAACAAGTTATAATAAAGCAATCATTCAGAATTATTCCATCTACTCTAATCTAATCTATCAATTTGGCAAAAATAGATGAAAAAGAACATCACCATGAATGACATAACTCCACTGAGTTTGCCCAAATTTTGACAAACTTAGAAAGTAAAGCCAAGAGTATTATGGACTTCAAAAAAATTATTTTCATGGAAGTCTGATCATAAAAGTCATTGATCAAAACAGTTAATCTAATTCTTTTAAAACTGAATTCAATTGTGTAAACCATTCTTGATTTCTAAACTCCATCCAGTAGTCATATTAATAAGGTAATCAACTTTGTACTACTAAAGTATAAACATGAATAAAACTTATTTGGTTGTTAAAAATTGTAACACATAGAATATACAGACTTTAAATTCTATATCTTTTCCATGCCTATACAGGGATGCTGAAAAAATCACTAATAGGAAAACAGGTACCACCTTAATTTATGGTCACTTACTAATATTATATTTATTTAGCTAACCTAGCAGAATAATGGCTAAGTACATGGACTCCAGAGCCAGACTGTCTGGGTTCAAATCCTGGCTCCATCATTTACAATCTGAGAGATGTTATTCAAGCCTCTTAATCTCTATGCTTTAATTTTCCCATCTATAAAAGGAGATAAAAGTACCTACACCTCATAGGGTTATGGTGAGAATTAAATGAGTTCAGTGCATGAAATATGCTTAGAATATTGCTTGGCACACAGCAAACATCGTAAAAGTGTTACCTCTTATTATTTGCATGTTTCTCCAGTAAATTACAAAAGCAATTTCAACCAGTTCCATTTTTTTCAAAAGCAGAACCTGTGACTCCTGGCTCTCAAACCTCCTACTGCCAAGAGAAAATAGAATCATCTGAGAATTCTGTTACCTCTCCTTACTGTTACTTATCCTCACTTCCTTTCCTTTTGTACCGAGAGGCATTTCTTGTCTTCTCTAAGGCAAATCCTTCTACCTGTGATTCCAAACCTATCCATTTCTGCCACATCAAAAACCTTGTAACATTCCCCCTTCTCAAGTGGATATTTCCTCATCTTTAATAAAGCCCTCCTCCATTCCACATCTCCAGATAGCAAGCCTACTATCCCTTTCCTCCTCTAAAATGATAACATTCTTTTATTTGCACTTTATTGACTATTACTGACCATTTCTTACTAATGGACGGGAGGCAGACTGTCCCCAATTCAGAGCCAGAGACCCTTTCCTAAACAACAGAACTGGCACAGGAAGACATACTCTTCAGTCTCGTATCATCACAGGCACTGTGCATCAGGGAATATTGCAGCGGCCTCATTATACCTCACTGTATATTATAAATAGGATTCCACCTGTGTTAAGCTACTGAAGCAATTAAAAAGGAAACACACTTTGTGCATAATGGAAACATGTTTAAAGTAATTTGCCTTCTGGAAAGTTTTTAAGGCACTGAGGAATGCTGCCATCCCCAAAGTGACAGGAAATTTTAAATTATGGGTTGGTTTTAATCGTTTTCATAAAAAAGTAACTGATATTTCTCCCAAAATGGTTTTCTCTAAAAATGAGACATTGTTGCAATGTACCTGAAAATAATTGAGATCTGGCTAAACCATACATATCACATATATCTGTCTTTTTCTAGGAGAGTGTTATGCTGATCCTAAATATGAGGAATCTGTTCATTTTCATCCACATCCATGTATTTTCAACAAATATTAAAAAGTAATAAAAATGATACAGAACAAGAAAAATAATTCGCCTGATTATCTGAGATAATCACTAACTGACTTTTTACTAGGCTCACTTCCTTTGTTTACTATTTATCATTCTTATTTACTGTTTATCATTATCATTACTATATTTCTTTTCATTAAAAAATATCTGAAAAAGAGATCTCAATAATGTAACAATAGCACTGAGGAGATGATAACAAATATACTTAAAACACGTTCACTTCAATCTTCCAAAGAAGTACCTCAAATGGTAGAGCAGCATGTTTATACATCACATGGATGATGTATGCCAATACCATAATTTTATAGTACAGAACTGTATATTTTAAAATGTATCACAGCAACATGACCTAATTTGCTGACATGATCTAATTTGAAGCACTGACACTATCTTCCTGTCTGCCTAGAAGGCACTGTGAGATTATGAGGAAAAAAAAGAGAAAAGATTATAGTAGAGAAAGAAACCTTCTATCCTGGAGATCTATAAAATAAAGATAGATGGAGATTCATTAGCCTGGAAGGCTTCAGGTATATCTCTGCCTAGAGCGCAGGAAGAGGAAAGATGACCCCCAGGAGTCCTTTCTAGGTTCAATGCTCTCAAACTTAGCACAATTAATGAACAGTGTTAAAACAGTCACAAAAGAGCATAGAGAAAGTATTCACTTCCTCAGATCTGACAAGAACAAGATTTTACACTGTATACATTAATTTAATTTATTAATTATGGAGTTATAGCCTTTTAAAAATTAAATACCACAAATAATGAAGAATTCATTTTACCGTAGGCAATAATTAGGTGTATGCCCTTAAAACGGTATATCCTATACATAGCTGCATACTCACACAAATACATTTGCTTAAAAACTCACATAAATTTTTTCTCCTTACTCTTATCAAGATTTTCAAAATTTAGATAAACCATCATTAGATAGTTTTAAATTATCTTTAAATTCCTCAACAGAATGGTTCAAATGCTTCAATGAAAAGAAAACTATTTCTAAAATGATGCTGCGAGAATACGAAGAAAACTTACATTCTCTAATAGCTTGTGCCTTGCTGAGTTTGGCAAAGATCATACTTAATGGGGGTCTGGACACAAAATGTCCCTCCAATTTCTTCTCAGTCTTGATAATGAACATCACAAACATCAATCCAGTTGACCAAGCACTATGGTTTGGGTATGGTTTGTTTGGCCCTGCCAAGTCTCAAGTTGAAATTTGATCCACAGTGTTGAGGGTAGGACCTGGTAGGAGACGTTTGAGTCACCTGGAAGATCCCTCATTAAGGGTTTAGTGCCGTCCACATAGTAATGAGTGAGTTCAAGCTCTGTTAGCTGCAGCTAGAATTGATTGTTAAAAAGAGCCTGGCATCTTCTCCCTTCTCGCTCTTGCTCCCTCTCTCACCATGTTATGCTGGCGCCCCCTAACCTTCCTTCCACAATGAATGGAAGCTTCCTGAGGCCCTCACCAGAAGCAGATACTTGTGCCATGCTTCTTGTACAGCCTGTGGAACCATAAGCCAAAATAAACCTCTTTTCTTCATAAATTACCCAGCCTCAGGTATTCCCTTAAAGCAATACAAATGGACTAAGATACCAAGCAAGAAACCTAGAATCTAACTTTTCCCTCCCCTCAGTACTCAGTCAATCACCAATGTCTATTGATTGTACTCTCATAATATCTCTGGAATTATTCCTTTCTTTCTAGTTAAGATGTGGTATAGCCACTACCTTGCTTTAGATCACCAATATTGTTAATCTAGATTACCTGTGAGGCATCCCAAACGGATTCTCTGCCTATTGGTTTGTTCCTTCCAATCCATTTTCCCACAGCTACACTTATTCTTCTAAAGCACACATCTGATCATTTTATTCCACAGTACCTAACTGCTAAGAAGCCTTAGGATAAATTAAAAACTATGAACTGTGAACTTCATCATGTAGTTACTGCTGTCAATGATCTCCAGCCTAGTCTCAGTGAGAATTCCTCCCTAACACGCCATGCCTTTGTGCTTTAGCCATGTTGACCTACTTTTGGTTCCCTAAATATGCCCTTTCTGGTTAATCTGTGTGAGTTTGTACAACTGCTTCAACTGCCTGAAATACACTCCACCAGCCCCCTCTACTCCCCATTTCACTCCTTCCTTTTTTGTCTGGCTAAATACTGTAGTTGAATATTTATTTCATTGTCTTTCCCAACAAAGTCCAGGTTCCTTAGGAGGTAGACACTGTGTCTTGTTCACCATGCCTCCCTAGCACGTTGCCACAGAGTAGGCACTCAATAAATATCTATTGAATTAACCAGGCAAATATTAGTCAAAGAAAGGAAACTTCAACACTAACATGCATACAACATAACAACCAAATTATAATCTGTAGTATTTCAAGTTCAAACTATTATAGAACTTTGAAACACATTTTCTTATAGAAGCAATATTAAATGTAGTTGATAACTAGCTACCTCTGCAAAGCCTATTTAAACTATAATGTAGGTAAACTGTATTATTACCAATTACTATGGATTCTAACTACTAAATATCAACATTTCTGGGAAAAATGTATTAAGAATTTCAATTTGGAATTTGGCAATGCCATGAACTAATTATGTCTGGCTGCAGCCTAGGAATAGAAAAATCACAGTTCCAATTTACATAGGTGGTTGAGGATAGAGGTTCTAGCAGGGAGAGAATGAAAAATGACTAAAAACTCTAGGGAACTGGGGTGACAGGGATTGGCCTTCTGTGGCCATTAATCTTTGGGAACATGACCCAATTTGGGGATAACTGACTTTTTATCTCCTTTCTTTTCTTTCAAGGATCCTGGGAATTAGATGCTGGCTTTCTATTGACTGTCAACACAGACTTCCATCCAGGGTTTCTTAACACAGATGAGAAATGATCTAAAAGGTTCTGATATATATTTTTTTCCCTTAAGCAAGCATTCTGTACTTGATATTAAGTACAAAAAATCTATGTAACTAGGCAAACAAGCAAAAAACAAGGTATTTATTAACTCTAGGAAAAACAATAGTTGTCAAAGAAAAGAAATATAATTATAGTTCAACTGTGAAATGTTGAACAGTCATTAAACTGTAAACCATGAACACTGATCAAACCAAAAATCATGATCAAATCATAAATTATGATATGGAAAAATGGAGCAGGGTGATGTATTATAAATCTTTTCCTATAATTTGTTTTGCATTTTAATTTTCCTAACAGCATTTTTCATACCCCATACATTTTTTTTTACCACCATAAGTTTTAAAGTTTTGAATTCCATTTTTTTCCCTGTAATGTTTGTGCTTTTTGTATCCTTTCTAAAAAATTGTCTTATCCAAAGGTTGGGAATTTTTTTACATATGTATGCTACTAAGAGTTATATAATTTTACCATTTTGTTTTTTTTGAGACAGAGTCTCTTTTTTTTTTTTTGAAACAGAGCCTCACTGTGTTGCCCGGGCTAGAGTGCCGTGGCATCAGCCTCGCTCACAGCAACCTCAAACTCCTGAGCTCAAGAATCCTTCTGCCTCAGCCTCTCAAGTAGCTGGGACTACAGGCATGCGCCACCATGCCTTGCTAATTTTTTCTTTATATCTATATATTTTTTCAGTTGGCCAATTAATTTCTTTGTATTTTTAGTAGAGACGGGGTCTCGCTCTTGCTCAGGCTGGTTTCGAACTCCTGACCTTGAGTGATCTGCCCATCTCGGCCTCCCAGAGTGCTAGGATTACAGGCGTGAGCCACTGCGCCCGGCCTAACTTTAACTTTTATATTAATATTTAATTTTATGACTCACTTCAAGTTAATTTTTTATGTATGGTGTAAACTAATGGTCAAAATGCCTCTTTTTCCTCATGGATATCCAATTGTCCTAGAACTATTTGTTGAACAAACTATCATTTCACCATTAAGTTATCATCTCCTTTCTTAACAAAATATCAACTGATAATCTACGCAAGGTTCTATTTCTGGACTCCTTTTTTCTGGTTCATTAATCCCTATGTCTATCCTTATGCCACTACCACAAAATCTTAATTACTGTAACTTTATAGCAAGTATTTACATCATGTAGTATAAGTCTTCTAACTTCATTCAAAACTGTTTTGGCTATAGTAGGTCCTTTACGTCACCACATAAATTTTATATTTAGCTTGTCAATTTCTGTAATAAATACTATAAGGATTTTGATGAGCATTCCATTGAATATATGAATTAATTTATAGAGAACTGGCATCTTAACAATATTGAATCTTATTATTCATAAATGTGAATGTTCTTGTTTAAGTTTACTTCACTTACTCTAAACAATGCTTTGTAGTTTTCATTGCATATATTTTATTTACCTTACCTTAAATTAGTTCATGTTTTTTGATGTTATTGTAAATTATATTTTTAAAATTTCAACTTCCAATGTTGTATTGTGGGTATACAGAACTAGAAATGATTTTTGTATATTGAATATGAATTCTGTGACCTTGACAAATTCACTCATTAGTTCTAATAGCTTGAAGTGTTTTTCAATTTTCTAGGTAGACAGTAATGTTGTCTGTGAAGATGGACAATTTCACTTACTGCTTTTCAATCTGTATGCTTTTTATTTTTTTCTATCCTTATTACACAGCTAAGACTTTCAGAATAATGTTAAGCAGAAGTGATGAGAACAGACTCTTTTTTTTTTTGTTCCTGATCTTAGGGAAACAGCATTCAGTCTTTCAGCATTAAGTATGATGTTAATTGTAAGTTTCCATAAGTACCTTTTATTGGGATGCGGGAGCCCCTTTCTCTTCCTAATTTGCTGACAAGTTTTATCATGAATGAATACTGAATTTTGTCAAATCCTTCTATTGGGATAATCATACAGTTTTTCATATGATTGGAGAACCATATACTTTTATAGTTTTATATTGTTAATGTGGTGTTTTATTGTGATTGATTAATCCAATGTTAAACCTGTATTGCTGATATAAATACTTCTTTATATACTATTGGTTGCAATTTGCTAATATTTTGTTAAAGATTTTGACATTAATGAAGGATATCAACCTGTAGTTTTCTCATGATGTATCTGTCTGGTCATGGTAGCAGAGTAATCCTGGCTTTATAAAATTAGTTAGAAGGTTTTTCCAACATTTTCTTCTAGAATTCTTATGGTTCCATGTCTTAGCTATAAGTCTGTTATCCATCTTGAAAAAAAATTAGTTGGAAGGTATTTCTTACTTTTCTGTTTTCTAAAAAAGTTTTAGAATTGGTTTTACTTTTATATTAAATGTTCAATAGAATTTAGCAGTGAAACCATTGAGGCCTGAAATTTTCATTAATGGGTGATTCTTAATTATAGAATAAATGTCTTTAGTTGATTCAGGGCTATTCATATTTTTAATTTCTTCTTGAGTCACCTATGATATTTATGGGATTGAGCCATTCATCTCCATTCATCACCCCTCACCCCCCAGAGACAGAGTCTCACTCTGTTGCCAGGGCTAGAGTGCCGTGGCGTCAGCCTAGCTCACAGCAACCTCAAACTCCTGGGTTCAAGCAATCCTTCTGGCTCAGCCTCCCAAGCAGCTGGGACTACAGGCATGCGCCACCATGCCCAGCTAATTTTTTCTATATATTTTTAGTTGTCCAGCTAATTTCTATTTTTTTTAGTAGAGACGGGGGTCTCACTCTTGCTCTAGTCTCGAACTCCTGAGCTCAAACGATCCACCCACCTCGGCCTCCCAGAGTGCTAGGATTACAGGTGTGAGCCACCATGCCCGGCCTTCATCTGAGTTTTGTTGGCTTTGTTGATGTAACATTGCTCATGATATTTCCTTATTATCATTTTAATGTCTATAGGGTCTGTAGGAATAGTCTTTTTATTCTACTTTAATGCTGTTATGGGTAAATCAGTTTCTATTTTTTTGTTTTGAGGTTTATAAATTTTATTCATCTTTTCAAAAATCCAGATTTTAGTTTCATTAATTTTCTCTATTATTTTCTTTTTGTATTTTACTGATTTCTGCTCTTCATAATTTTCGTCCTTCTGTTAACTTATTCTTATAGTTCTTTTAAAACATTTTTATTGATACACAATATTTGTATATATTTGAGGTACATATAATATTTTGATACATGTATAGAACATGTAATGATGAACTCAGGGTATTTAGGTTATCTATCACTTGGAGCATTTGTCATTTCTTT
Source organism: Lepilemur ruficaudatus (assembly GCA_963574885.1). Lineage (NCBI taxonomy): Eukaryota > Metazoa > Chordata > Mammalia > Primates > Lepilemuridae > Lepilemur > Lepilemur ruficaudatus. The sequence goes on from CAUYRT010077515.1 coordinate 8,787, forward strand.
GTGTTGGGAACATTTCAAATCCTCTCTTCCAGCTATTTTGAAATTTACAAGATATTGTTGTTAACTATAGTCACTCTGCTATGTTATCAAATATTAGAACTTTATCCTTCTATCCAACTATATGTTTGTTTCCATTAACCAACTTCTCTTCATCCTCCATACCTTTCTCAGCATATGGTATCTATCATTTTACTTTTTACCTCCATGAGATCAACTTTTTTAGCTCTCACATGAGTGAGAACTTGTGTTATATGTCTTCCTGTGCCTGCCTTATTTCAATTAACATAATGATCTCTAGTTCCATCCATGTCACTGCAAATGACAAGATTTCATTCTTTTTATGGCTGAGTAGTATTCCATTGTGTGTAAATACAACATTTTGTTTATTCATTCACCTGCTGATGGACACTTAGATTGATTCCATATCTTTGCTATTATTTGTCTTCTTTTGAGAAATGTCTATTCAGAACCTTTCCTCACTTTTTAATGGGATTTTTTTTTTTTTTTTTTTTTTTTTGCTGCTGTTTGAGTTCCTTGTATATTCTATTAGTCCATTGTTGGATGAATAGTTTGCAAATACATTCTCCCATTCAATAGGTTGTCTCTTCACTCTTTTGGTTCCATACAGATTTTAGGATTTTTTTCTATTTCTGTGAAAAATGACATTGGTATTTTAATAAGGATTGCATTGAATCTGTAGATTGCTTTTGGTAACAAGGTCATTTTAACAATATTAATTTTTCTGTTGCATGAGCATGTCTTTCCACCTGTTTGTGTCCTCTTCAATTTTGTTCATCAGTGTTTTGTAGTTTTCATTGTAGACCTCTTTCACCTCCTTGGTTAAATTTTATTTCTAAGTATTTTATCTTTTTGGTAGCTATTGTAAATGGGCTGCCTTCTTGATTTCTTCTTAGCCAGTTCATTATTGTTGTATGGAAACATTACTGACTTTTGTATGATTTTGTATCCTGCAACTTTACTAAATTTGTTTTTTAGTTCTAAGAGTTTTTTGATGGCATCTTTACGTTTTTTTAAATATAAGATCATGTCATTTGCAAAGAGGAACAATTTGGCTTCCTCTTTTCTAATTTGGATGCCTTTTATTTCTTTCTCTTGCCTGATTGTTCTGGCTAGGACTTCCAGCATTATGTTGAATAGGAGTGGAGAAAGTGGACATCCTTGTCTTGTAATTCTTACAGGATAGGCTTTCGGCTTATGGGGTCATGTGGTGTGTGTGGTGTGTCATTGACTGAAACATCATTATGCAGCACATGACTGTATTAACCTAAAGTTATAGCACTTTTAGAAGAAAACACAAGAGAATATCTTTGAGAACTTGGTTTATGCAAAAATTTCTTGGGACTCAAAAAGCAAAAACAACAACAAAAAACGATATACTGGACTGTTTCAAAAATGAAAAACTTCTGTCCTTTTAAAGACAATGTTAAGAAAATAAAAACAGAATCCATAGACTTGTAGGAAATATTTGTAAAAGTTATGTATGCTAAAAGACTTGTTTCCAAAATATATAAAGAACCTTATAACCCAATATAAATATGGGCTCAATGTGAACAGATAACTTCACAAAAGAAAATAACTAGCTAAAAAGCCCATGAAAGTATGCTCATCATCATTAGTCATTGGGAAAAGGCAAATTAAAACCACAACTAGATACCACTATTATCCACAAGAATGGCTAAAATTAAAAAGATGGCAATACCAAGTGATCTGCTCACAAAGATGTGGGACAACTGGAATTCTTACAGCATGCCAGTAGGAAAGCAAAATGGTATAGCTACTTTAAAAAATAATTTGGCAGATTATTATGAAGTTAAACCTATATTTTTCTTATGACCCAGCAATCCCATTCTTAGGTATTTCCTTAAGGAAAATGAAAACACATGTCTGTACAAGGGCCTATATATGAATGATTATTTCACTTTTATTCATAAGAGTCCAAACTGGGAATATCCCAAATGTCCATTACCTGGTATTCCCATACATTGGAGGATATAAGGGCAGGAGTAAAAAGGAAAATAGTAATGACTACCTGGATGAAACCCAAAAGTTTTATGCTAAGTGAAAGAAGCCAGACACAAAGTTACATGGTATAATCCCATTTTGGTGACATTATGGAAAGTGTACACCTATATTGATAGAAAGGAGATCTGTGATTGCCAAGGTATAGAGATCAGGAGGGAAACAACTATAAAGGTCCATGAAGGAACTTTTTGGCAGGATGGAAATATTCTGTATCTTTATGGCAGTAGTGATTACCTAACTACATACATTTGTCAAGCCTCATCCAACCATACTTTTATTTATTTACTTTTCCATTTATTTTTCATTTGTATTTATTATACCCCATATGTATTTATGGGTGCAAGTGCAATTTTGCTATGCTGATATATCACACTGTGGTGAAGTCAGGGCCTTCAGTGCATACATCACCAAAGCAACACATACTGTATCCACCAACCAACCTCCCATGAGCCACATCCATCCTACTCTCTTCTCCAAGTCTCTATTGTCCATCATTCCACACTCTGCTTCCATGTGTACACATTATTTAGTTCCCACTTATAAGTGAGAAAATGAGGTATTTGTCTGTCTGTGTCTGAGCTGTTTCACTTAAGATACTAAACATACATTTCAAAAGGGCAAATTTCATTTTGTGTAAATATACCCCAACAATCCTCACTTTAAAAAATTATGTCATAAAAAAATCACACTCATTAGTATTTACAAATTCTACCATGGTGGGTAAAAAAAAAAAACCCACAATCAATATATGATGAGTTTACTTGATAGTCACATAAGATTTAAACTCTGAAATCCTTTATTTTTCACTTTTAGACAAACAATGTGAGCCCACCTACCTTTGTGGGATATTGGAAACAGAATGTCAATGGAAAATGCTTGACTGATATAAAAAAAAGATTATCTGCAGTAATTATGTAGTAAAACCCTGGGAAAAGCTGATAATAAAGTTGAATATACTTACATCCTTTATGTATATACATTATACTCCCTCACCAAACTATAACTGTATATTTAGAAATGATCAGTATATGAATATAGTGGTGTTTATTATGCTATTGTTTACTTTGAATATGTCTGATTTTTTCCATAATAGTTAAACATGGCAAAGACATGTTGTAATATGTAAATAGCCTGCTATTAAAAATATTAAAATACATTGAATAATTTGTATGAAGACAAATACAAGACGGTCCAGCAATGAGTACCTTGGCAATAGCAGTTTGTTTAAACATGCGAGTAATCAACCCCATGACAGTCTCTGTGGCACTTGAATTTGGACCTCTCATTAATTTTTCCCACTCTTCAAAGCTGGTATTCAATTCCTATGTGGGAAAAAATAACATTATTTAGGAATATAGCATAAAGGACAGAACAATTAATGCAGTCATGAATCATGTCCTACTTTTTTTCTTTTCTTTTCTGTATAGAAAGACATAAAAAGAAATTCCCAAGATGCCAATGTGTTCATTTAAAAACATCAATGCAGAGGTAGGTCAGTCACATGTTCATGCTAATTATAGAAACCAATGCCAAGCTGTGGGTGGAAAAAAAACCTTTTACTAACATCATAAATCAAACAATTACAGCTTCCTCTTAAGGAGATATATTTTATAACATGAACATAAAAATTTACATCTGTAAGAAAGTGTGGTAGTAAAAATATACATGGTAGCAAAGTATTTTTATAAAAAGATATGGTTTTATTCAAATAAGCATGAAGACTTGGGGAATATTAGTTAAATAAAAACGTAATATAATTATATACTGATTTCATTTCATTTTTCTTCTAATGCTAAAATAATAAAGAAACTTAAGATCATTCTCATTTTTTAAAATAACATATTGCTCAATGTTTACAAAATGCTTACTCTAAGCTTTCAAAATAAAACAATGAAAAACTCTTTGTCAACAAAGTCCTATCTAGATTTGAAGAAATTTCAGAGAATATATAAACATGCTCCAAAAGTAAATACGGATATGGATTAGGTTAAACACACTTTTGGCTTTCTGATATGTTGAATTTCACCTCTTGCAAGATGATCACAGAGTTTTAGGATTTTAAGAATAGGGTTGCATCCAAGTTATTCTAGAAGACAGCTATTTATATTTAAAAAAAAAAAAAAAAACCCTAGAGCTAGAAATACAATTTCCCTTGCTAATTATTGGGTTTTATAACCTATAGATATTTAGAATTTTTAATATTAAATCTTTGTTGCAATTGAGTACTTTTTACTACATTCAGCAAAACCATTTTTTTTAATCGCTAGGAAACTGTATCTGTTCACATATTTGATGATCAAAATTAAGTTCTTCCTCCTCTCTTCTTGAAATGATATAAAACCAATTCATATGCTCTATTAATTAAACCTATTTTAAGAAAGCGGACCTTTCTGTGAAATATAAAATATGTAAAATCTTTAATAATATAATTTAAAGTGATTTAAAGTAAGACTTTCAATCAAGCAAGGGTTCTCACCTTGGCTGCCGCTGACGGAAGATCAAATGGAATACGTTGTCTGATTTTAGGGGGCAGTTGGGTTAAAACTTCAGACTTTAATCTTCTAATCATTATGTCACTTAATAGCTGGTGAAGTTCGTTAAGATTTGATGCCCCTCTACAATCCCACTGACGCCTTTTTCCAAAATATCTGTTAAGATGAAGAAAAAACATGTAGCAAAGTTGAATGCTAGAGTAAGAAAATAATTTATCCAGTGTGTTCTTCCTTTTAATGATAAGGAGCCATGACACCATTTTCATTGTTATTTCTGAATGAAAATTAGTTTCAAAAAGCTCAGCCTGAGAAATAGCAATGAATAAGATTAGACATTACTCTCAACTAGAGAAAATGTTAGAGTCACTCTAAACATACTGTTTATACTGAGTTAATGCAAGGCTGAGATGACCTGATAACTCTGAATTGCACTAGGTCATTGTTTACAAATGGGGGCGCTACCGGCATTCTGGGGGGACTCACACAGGATAGTGCGTTTAGCAGATCTAGCCCCTAAGCAGGCATGAAAGGCAGCCACTCATAACAACCAAAAATACCTAGAACATTTTCTCTACTCTCTATAAGGAGATATTATTAACATCTCTAATTGAGCTGTAAAGCGTAGCAGATTGATTAGGTAGTGGTCTCTCCTTCCTTTGAAAGCACTAGGTTGATAGCAAGGAATTTAAAACACACACAAATCCACTGTCAAAGACAGAATGAGAGAGGAGACACCTGAGATTAAGAAATTTCAAGAAATATTTAGAAGGCACAATGCAGACAGACAAGTGGCAACTGACTTGGCAAAAGAAAGAAAGCAACAACTTAAAATGCTCGCAAAATAGAACTTATTTTCTAGACCCCTGAGAAGATCAGAAGTTGGGAAGCACCACATACTGTGAGCAAGTGTTAAGACAAGAGTTAAAATCTAGTATATCAATTAAACTTATACATCAGGACATCTAGCCCAGTAACAAGCCCCCATCATTGTGCCAATAAAAATACTACCCCACAAAATTCTCAAACACCTCCTAGGGGTTCATACTAACCATTAGTGAAACTAGTTGTTAAAGAGTAATTAAAGGAAAAATTCCTCTTAGGTTGAATTATGATTACTAATAATAATTTAAGTAAATATCCATTTTAATAGGATTTTGATGTATTTTAGCAAAAATAGGTGTCAATTTGAGAAACTCAGTACTTGCTAACATTAACTTCTTTTAGTTTAACATATTAAACTAAACATACAGGAATAGTACACACATTAAAAATAGGTACTTGTATATAGACTTGATTAGAAAAATATAGTACTGTATGATAAAATAATACTGACACCATTTAGTTGTCATTGATAAGAAATTGTTTTAAAAAAATCTAAGTGCTGTCACTGTATAAAAATTTAATAGGTTTATTTTAATTGTAATAAATGGAATTGCTGAAACTTGTTCACTGAATTATTTTGACTTCCTTTAATGCTTTATGTTCTTACATTAAAAATTCACATACTGGTGAAAATGAAAAAATACTTGCCAATATCTGATTGTGTCACCTATTTTTCCATTCATATGCTTAAGTACATTTAGATCACACGGTTTAAAAAAAAAAAATCTAATGTTCAGAACTACCAATAATGGGAAGGAGAGGTTGGTAGGTTGTGTTTTGTTTGTGTTTTTTTTTTTTTTTTGAAAATGAAATATTTGCCACTAAAATAGATTCTTAAGCACACTTCCCACTTACGTGAGACATTCTGCAGGTGTGCAATATGCTAGCTGGAGGTCTTTTGGTATGATGGTTACATGCTGGCACAGACAGCACACAGGTGTTTTCAAATAGGCCTACCACATAGGCCTCACTGCCTCCTGCAGAACACCAATATCTGTGCCCCAGAAGTGCAGATGTGTTTTGAAGTCTCAGCAATCTGATTTCAGAGTGCCATAATCCCAGTACAGGTCTGTAATGGCGACGTTTCTTCACTCCTCCAGGAGAGGGCACACTATTGAGAGAAGATTTAGCCAGCTCCCTCCTGGGCATTTTACCACTAGTTGATTATAAGCCATATGTTTGGAATGAATCATGGTTCAGCGGAATTATTTCTCAATGCCTCCATCTCTTTGAGCTAGAACTTGGAATGCTAGAGATAGCATTTTCTCTAAAAAGTGTTGGCAAGACCAGTTATTTGCCGAACTCTCAACCTCATGTTTAGGGTGCAAAGGAGAAATAAGAGAAAGAGGGAGTAGTAGAAGAGGTGCCATCTGTAAAAACCTGGTCTCTTCCCATTAAATTTGATAGTAATTATATATACTTTTTGGAATATCTTACTTTTTAAAACAGATTTATTGAAATAGAATTTATAACGCCATACAATTCACCCAAAGCGTACAATTCAATGGTGTTTAGTATAGTCACAGATGTGTGCAACCATCACCACAGTAAATTTGAGGACATTTTCATCATCTCAAGATGGAATCCTGTATCCTTTACTTATCACCCCAAACCTCTGTCATGCCTCCCCAGCCCTAAGCAACAACTCATCTATTTTCTGTCTTTATACATTTCCCTGTTCTGGACTTCCATGAGTAAAGTCATAGAGTATGTGGTCTTTTGTGACTGGTTTCTTTCACCTAGCATGTTTTCAAGGTACATCCATGTTGTATCATGTATCAGTGTTTCATTCCTTTTTAAGGCTGAGTAACATTCCATTGTGTGGATATACCACAATTTGTTTAGCCATTTATCCACTGATAGATGTCTGGGTTGTTTCCAACTTTTGTCTTTTATGAATAAAGCTGCTATAAACATTCATGTACAAGTTTCTGTGTGGTCAAATATTCTCATCTTTCCTGGCTATATACCTAGGAGCGGAATGGCTGGCTTATATGATAACTCTACGTTTAATCATTTGAGGAAGTACCAGAATGTTTCCCAAATCACCTGGATTAGTTTACATTTCCACCAGTTGCTTATGAGGGTTCCAATTTTTCCATATCCTAGCCAACCTTTTTGATTCTAGCCATCCTAGTAAGTATAAAGTGGTATCTCATTGTGGTTTTGATTTGCATTTCCTGATAATTAATGATGTAAAGCATTTTTTAATGCACTTGTCAGTCATTTGCATATCCTTTTTAGAGAAATGTCTATTCAAATCCTTCGCCTATTTTTGAATTGTGTTGTCTTTTTATTATTGGGTTTTAAGAGTTCTTTATATATCCTAGCACAAGTCCCTTATCAAATATATTTCTTGCAAATATTTTCTCCCATTCTGTACATTGTCTTTTCAATTTCTTGATGATGCCCCTTGAAGTACAAAAGTTACTCATTTAGATGAAGTACAATTTGGTTGTTCTTTTGTTGTTAGTGCTTTCAGTGTCCTATTTAAAAAAAACATCCTGCCAAATCCAAGATATGAAGATTTATCCATATGTTTTCTAAAGGTTTTCTAGTTTTCGCTTCTAGTTTTAGCTTTTTGACCCATTTTGAGTTGATTTTTATATATGGTGTGAGGTGATGGTCCAAATTCATTCTTTTCTGTGTGGCTATCCAGTTGTTCCAGAACCATCTCAATGCATTGATAGTATAGTAGTTTTATGTGGACTATCAACTGTATTCCATTGATCTAGATATCTATCCTTGTGTTAGTACCACACTATCTTGATTACAGTTATAACCAAGCTTCTAACCATATTTTTCTTTTTAAGATTGTTTAGGCTATTCCGGATTCCTTAAAATTTCATATAAATTATAGAATGACCTTGTCAATGTACAAAGAAGTCATCTGAGATTCTGATAGGGATTGTAGATAAGTTTGAAGACTATAACCATCATAACAGTCCTGAATCTTTGCAATCCATGAACATGGGCTGTCTGCACCCTAATTTAGATCTTCTTTCTTTCAACATTTTATAATTTTCAGAGTATAAATTTTACATATCACTTATTAAATTTATTCCTACATATTTTCTTTTTGATGCTATTGTGAATAAAATTTTCTTCATTTCATTTTTAGATTGCTCATTGCAAGTGTATAGAAATATAATTAATTTTTGTATATTGATCTTATATCCTCTAAACTTGCTAATTTATTAATTTTAATAGTTTTTTTTAGTGGATTTCTTAGGATTTTCAATATACAAGATCAGGTCTTTTGCAAATAGACAGTTTTATTTCTTCCTTTCCAATCTGTATGCCTTTTTTTTTTCCTTGCCTAATTGCTCTGGCTAGAAGTCCTAGTACAATCCTGAATGGAAGCAGTGATAGCAGACATAATTGTCTTATCCCCATCTTAGAGAAAAGCATTCAGTCTTTGACTATTTTTTTTTTTTTTTTTTTTTTTTGAGACAGAGTCTCACTCTGTTGCCCACGCTAGAGTGCCATGGCATCAGCCTAGCTCACAGCAACCTCAAACTCCTGGGCTCAAGCGATCCTCCTGCCTCAGCCTCCCTAGTAGCTGGGACTACAGGCATGTGCCACCATGCTCGTCTAATTTTTTCTATATATTTTTAGTTGGCCAATTAATTTCTTTCTATTTTTAGTAGAGCCAGGGTCTCACTCTTGTTAAGGCTGGTTTCCAACTTCTGACCTTCAGCAATCCGCCCGCCTCGGCCTCCCAGAGTGCTAGGATTACAGACGCGAGCCACCACGCCCAGCCTAACAGAGCAGTCTTTGACTATTAAGTGTGGTTTTACCTGTGGGTTTTTTTGTAAATGCCGTTTATCAGGTTGAAAATGTTGGTAATTATATTTTTGACATTTGAGAATTAATTGTTTTTTGGAAATAAACTGCCTTACATTGGCAGACAAAGACTGTGCTGATGTGGTTCAGGAAAAAGATAAAGAGGATAAAGAGGATCTGAACCGAGGATGTAGTTGTGGAGAAAAGCTAGATACAGATTCAAGAAGTGTTAAAACAATAGAGTCAGCAGGACACGGTAACTGACTGAATATCAGCAGTAAAGTACAAGCAGCAGTTAGGACTTCTAGGTTTTAACTTCTAAGACTGAATCTTAATCAACCAAGATTGAATCTACCGAGTGAAGAACAGTTTTTCAGGGAGAATGTTAAGTACAGTTTTGAATATGTTTTATGTGCTTATAACATATAGATACACTGAAGATTCCTAGTACAACATTGTATTGGTTGAATTTTCAGGAGAATACAGTGGGATGGAGATATAGATGCCACATGAGTTTTGTAGTTAAAGCCTGAAAGCCAGCTGAAACTAGTCAGTGACAGAGGGAAAAATGAAAAGGAAAGATGGTCATTTTCTTCTGGCACCCTAGAAATAATTCCTATTATTCTCTCTAATAAAATTTCCTCCAAATCACTGGCCTGTTCGAATATAATGAATTGGTATAACTCCACTGGAATTTATGAGTCCTAATGCATGCTGAGATTAAAAACAGTAAAAATGGTTTCACAAAGTAGTTTTTGAAATAAATAATTTTAATTTATATACCGATATTCAATAAAGATATCACAGTCCAATTATCAAAAAAGATACACAATAAACCAGTGATTGCATAATAGTCACTTGTAAAAACTATGCACATCAATTTGTCATTTCTAAAAGGAAGATTATAAAACATGAAAAAATGTACACACATATTTAGCATTATATGCATATTTAAAAAATATATTTTATAAGTAAAATATGAGCAATGGTGATTTCCTCCACCCCACACCATAAACTTTTTTATTTCATATTTATTTACTTATTAGGTTCTGTTTTTCCAGAGAAAAGTAGAATTTTATTACCTTTTATTTTTTCTTTCTGTCTTTCTTTTTTTTTTTTTTCCAGAGATGAAGTCTCACTATGTTGCCTAGGCTGGTCTTGAACTCTTGGCCTCAAGCCATTCTCTTGCCTTGGCCTTCTATGGTGCTGGGATTATAGGCATGAGGCACCATGCCCAGGCTATACCATGAACTCTTACAGAAGTATAGTGTTCTTAAAAACTTTGCTTGGAAACACTGTCCTACACCAAGTATTTTCTCATGCTTTACCAATTTTATGAGATTAGATGGTACTCACAAAATTTCACGAAGAGAAATTAGTTGTCAGTTTCTACACTCTCTCAATCTTCAGCCCCAGACTCATAATCATGAAGTTTGTATTTGCTCTTAGATTATCTCTTTGTTTTTATAAACCTCTTTTGTTTGCTTAAATTATCGTTTATTTCAGAAGTTAAGTTACAATGTTATAACTTTTGTATCATAACATTAGAAATGGATGCTCACAGTGTGTTACTTGATATTGGTAAGAATGATGCACACTGTGGGAAAAAAAGCTGACCAATTTTTCCTTAGTAAGACCTGTTTACCTTGTACTCTTTGTTGTAGCCACCAGAACTTACTTTTGACTAGATGGCTGCCTACAGCATTTAGCTGCTCTTTTTTTATTTTATTAATAGAATTATATTTTTAAAGAATATTTTTATAAAGCAATACCTACATATAGTTTAAAATACCAGACAAAAAGCCTTCCACACAATGTGGATCAGTAAGTTCAGGCTTTGATATCTCCTCTCTGCTTCAAACTCAGGATAGATAAAATATAAAGAAAAAACAGAAATTCACATTTGGGGACAAAGAGCAAGAGAAATGTCTCTGTGGCCCAGAAACAGAACAAAAATGTAAAGAAGAGAAGAGGGTTGAAGCTATGAATATGCTTGCTTTATGTCTAAGAACAGGCAGTGAGAGCCAAGAACTCAGTTGTAGGGACAAATTTTTCTTTTGTACAATTTTGATATACAGTGAATTTTCTAGGAATTGTAAATGCCGTTACCTCAAAGGAATACTTTGTTTTGTTTGAAATTTAACCCAGAGTGGTATACCACTAGAAAATCATGCCACTGACACTAACAGCACTAGAGTAGCCAAACTGAAAATACACACAGCCATATTAGCTTGCATTTGTGGAAGAAGTGTTCGCAATGATTCTATACATGTGTCATATTTCAACAATGTTATAATTCACATTTCCTACTTAAATCTCTGAAATTCAAAGGTATGTATCAGTGTAATTGCAGCACCACTTTGGTGGTATGTAAAAAAATAGTACATAAATGAAGTCTTAGAGTCAATATAATCCAATATATAAATATACTCATTTCAAATTATCTTCTGGTATAGTCATTCCTATCTATTTACATATTTAAGTACATATTTTATTATATTTAATAGTTTCCTTAATTTTTATTTCTCATCTATGTTATGCTGGGGTTCCATTAATTTTTGAAATTACATGTAGACATAGATTAATATCACTATGAATTTCATTTCAATATAATAAGGGGAGAATTATAAAACATTTATTATGAAAAGTAGGCATTAAGTTGATAGGGCTGAGAAACACCACTCTACACTATGACTGCTTTCCTGTTCTCCTTACACTAATTTATAGCTATTATATAATAAATATATAAGACTAAGTTGTGGGGGGAAAAGCTATTTAATATTCATGTAATTCAATCTTTAAAACAAAGTAAATAAATAAAAACCCCAAAAGAGCAATAAATCCACTCCCCTAACCCCTACATTCAGTAAGATAAAATGTACAAGATATTAACTGACTTAAAGTAGAAAACGAAAAGTATTCTGAAAGGTAAACGTTAACACAATATGCAACACTGTATAGCCACAAAGATGATAGAATGGTGACTCTCATCAATGTAAATAAAATGTGAAGAAATAAATGCATCATAAGCTAAAAGCCATATTAAATTGAACCCATAAAGTCAAATTCTCTTCAATTGAATGGGCATATGCCAGAGTACGCTAGTAGTTCTGAACTACTCCATCTCCCACATTTTTTTTTTTTTTTGAGACAGAGTCTCATTCTGTTGCCCGGGCTAGAGTGAGTACCGTGGCATCAGCCTAGCTCACAGCAAACTCAAACTCCTGGGCTCAAGCAATCCTTCTGCCTCAGCCTCCCAAGTGGCTGGGACTACGGGCATGTGCCACCATGCCCGGCTAATATTTTCTGTATATTTTTAGTTGGCCAATTGATTTCTTTCTATTTTTAGTAGAGACGGGGGTCTCGCTCTTGCTCAGGCTGGTTTCGAACCCCTGACCTTGAGCAATCCGCCCGCCTCGGCCTCCCAGAGTGCTAGGATTACAGGCGTGAGCCACCACGCCTGGCATCTCCCACATTTTTAATCTCTCTTGCACAATGCCAACATGATCTTCCTAAAATACTCATAATATTCCCTTGCTTAAAAGCATTCAATGGGAAACTTCAAGTTTCTGGTCTGGCATGTAAGGAGCTTAGAAGTCACTACTTCATCCCAACAAGAAGTAAAAAGTTAAACAAACTGAGAAATCAGGAACTCTTCTTAGATCTATAGGAGAAGTAAGGTCACAGGGCAAATCAATGCTCCTAAAATTGGAGAGACAGACAGGTAGATACAGAGTCACAAGTTATCAGAGTAGAAATCCCTGGGCAGAAATTTCCACGGAAATCAGTGCCAGGGTAGAAAAACCTGAACTATAATTAACCAATTGCTGGGGGCTCAGTGTGGACAACTCTTGAGTTAAGAAGTCCAGGGAACCCAATCATGGGGGAACCATAAACATTCATAAGTTTTTACCTCTAGTAGCTCTACCAGGTCCTCATATCACAGTGAATACCAGAGAAAAATTCCCTCATGTCTCTAGGAGGGGTTGGAGAGAAGGAACCACTTTGAAAGTCACCAGAGTATTCTGTTATTAACAACGTCTGCCTTCAGGAGAAAATATTCTACCAGAGCCTAAGCTGCAGGGGTTTTATCAGAGCCAAACTTACCTGGAGGAAGAGAAATACCTAACTCCAGCTCCTCTCACCCCCACCCCCAGCCATCCTGTCCCACCTAATAAGGAAAAAAAAACTGAGAAGTGCTAGTGAAGCTCACAGTCCAGGGGCACAAGCTCACCAAAAGACTGAGACCTAATCAATAGGATTATCAAACTCTTCTCCCCCTACACCTTTCCACTACCATTATTAAAGGCCTACTAAAGTTCCTTTTATGCATACATCATGTCCACCTTTCAACAAAAAAGTACATGGCATACTAAAAAGTAAAAAAACATAGTTTGAAGAGACTGAACAAACATTAGAATCAGAATCGGGTATGACAGGAATGCCCTAATTATCAGACCAGAAATTATTTAAAAATATGAATAATGCTAAGGGTATTACTGGAAAAACTAGATAACATACAAGAACAGATGAATAATGTAAGTAGAGAGATGGAAATTCTTAGAAAGAATCAAAAAGAAATGCTAAAGATCAAAAACACTGTAACAGAAATGAAAATTGTCTTTGATGGTCCCATTTTAATAGACTGGACATGGCTGAGGAAAGAAATCTCTGAGCGTGGAAATATGATAATAAAAACTTTTAAAACTGAAAAGCAAAGGGAAAAACGATTAAAAAAAAAAAAAACCACCCAGAATATAGAAGAACTGTAGGAAAACCACAAAAGGTATAACATATATGAAATGGGAATACCAGGAAAAGAAACAGAGAAAGGAACAAAAGTAATATTTGAAGCAATAATGACTGAGAATTTCCCACAAATTAATGTCAGATACAAAACATAGAGCAGGATATTTGAAGAACACGAAAAAAGATAACAAAAATAAATAAATACCCCCTGCACCTAAGCTTATCAAAGTTATACTATAGAAAATCAAAGATAAAGGAAAAATCTTGAAAGATAGAAGATAAAAACACTTTATCTACCTATAGAGGGGCAAAGATAAAAGAATTAATCCAACTTCTTTTTAGAAACAATGCAAGCAAGAAGAGTGGAATGAAATTTTAAAGTATTGAGAAAAAAACCCACCAACCTAGAATTCTGCATTCTATGAAATTATTCTTCAAAAGTAAAGGAGAAATACACACTTTCTTGGACAAACGAAATTGAAGGAATTTATTAGTAGAAAACCTGTCTTGCAAGAAATGTTAAAAGAAGTTCTTTAAAGAGAAGGAAAGGATACAGGTAAGAAACTCAGATCTACATAAAGAAAGGAAGAGCATCAGATAATGAACAAATAAAGGTAAAACAAAAACTTTTATTTTTCTAATCTTAATTTAACAAATAAGTTTGTTCAAAATAATAATAGCAGCAATGTACTCGAGTACTTATGCTTACACATACCTATATGCATTCTTATGTATTGTTATGTATAAGGGAAATAAATGGCAGCAATGATACAAGGGAGAGAAGAAAGGAATTAGGAATATTCTGTTATTATAAGATATGTGCACCACTTATTAATTGGTATAGTGTGATTTGAAAGTAGATTTAGATTTGTTGTAAATGCATATTGCAAACTCTTGGGCAATCACTAAAAAAGTAAAAAAAAAAAAAAAAGAATTATAATTGACATACTAAAAAAGGAGAGAAAAATGAAAGATATAAAATGCTCAGTTAAAACCAAAGAAGGCAGAAAGAGTGTGGAAGACAAAATAGGAATGAAGAAGAAGGGCACCAAACAGAAAACAGTAACAAATACGGTAGCTATTAATCCAACTATATCAATAAGTGCTTTACATATCAATGGTCTAAAGACACCAATCAAAAGATAGAGATTGTCAGAATGGATCAAAAACAATACACAACTATATGTTGTAAACAAGAAATCCATTTTAAATACAAAGATACATGTAGATTAAAGGTAAAGGGATGTAAAAAGATATACCATGTTAACACAATCTAAAGAAAGCGGGAGTAGCTACATTAATTTCAGACAGAGCAGGCTTCAGAGCAAGGGAAGTTATCAGGGATAAAGAACAGCATTACATAATAATAAAGGGATCAATATTCCAAGAAAGCATAATAATCCTTGGTGTATACACATCAAAATATGAGGCAAAAACCAATGGAACTGCAAGGAAAAATAGATGAATCCACTATTATTACGGTTGGAGACTTTGACACCCCCCCCACTAGAAATGGGCAGAGCCAGAAGGCAGAAAAATCAGTAAGGACATAGTGAAACTCAATAGAACCATCCATCAACTGGGTATAGTTGACATCTATAGACTGCTTCATCCAACAACAGCAGATTACACATTATTTTCTAGTCACCATAATAGACCACATTCTGGGTTATACCCTTTAACAAGTTAAAAAGAATATAAATTATACAATATCACTCTTAATGGAATTAAACTAGGAATCAATAACAGAAAGATAGCTGGAAAATCCCTAAAGCATGGAGGTTAAACAACACACTTCTAAAAAACACATGGGTCAAAGAAGAAATCTCAAGAGAAATTTAAAAATATTTTGAACTACATGAAAATGAAAATACACCACTCCAAAATTTGCAGAATACAGCAAAAGCATTGTTTAGAGTGAAATGTATAGCATGGAATACATATAGTAATATTAAAAAAGAAGAAAGAAGTAAAATCAGTAATCTACACTTTCACCTTAGGAAACTAGAAAAAAATAAAATACAATGTAAACAGAAGAAAAGAAATAATAAAAATTAGGGCAGAAATCAATATAACTGAAATAAGAAATCAAAAGAGAAACTCAACAAAACCAAAAACTGGTTTCTATGGTCTGGATATGGTTTATCCCCACCAAAACTCATGTTGAAATTTGATCCCTGATGTGGTGGTGTTGGAGGTGGGACCTAGTGGGAGGTTTTTGGGTTATGGGTATGGATTCTTCATGAATGGCTTGGTATATTTCTCCTGGTAGCGAGTGAGTTCTTACTCTGGACATTGGGTAACTCCTCCCAGGAATGGATTAGTTCTCATGAGTGTGGGTAGTTATAAAGTTAGGATACACAGGTATGGTGGCTCACACCTGTAATCACAACACTTTGGGATGCCAGGGTGGGAGGAATGCTTGAGGCTAGGAGTTCAAGACCAATCTAAGCAACACAGCAACCTGTCTCTACAAAAAACAGGAAAATCAGCCAGGTTTGGTGACATGCATGTAGTCCCAGTTACTCAGAAGGCTGAGGCAGGAGGATCGCTTGAGCCCAGGAATTTGAGGTTGTGGTGAGCTATGACACCACTGCACTCTAGCCCAGGCAACAGAATGAGAGTCTTTCTCTCTTTCTCTCTCTCTCAGAAGGGGAAAAAAAAGAAGCTAGAATACCCCTCAGGTTTTGTTTCTCAACACATATCCCCTTTCCCTTTGACCTTTTCCCATGTTGTGATGCAGCACAAAAAGCTCTTATCAGAAGCTGAGCAGACGCCAGCACCATACTTCTTGAACTTCCTAGCCTGCAGAACTCTTTATAAATTACCCTGACTGAGGTACTCTGTAATAGCGACACAAAATGGACTAAGAGATACTGGTTCTTTGAAAAGATCAATAAAATCAATAAGCCTCTAGCCAACCTCAAAAAAAGGAGAGATGACACAAATTACTAATATCAGAAGTAAAAGAGGGAACATCATTACAGATTCCATGGTCATTAAAAGGATAAAGAAATATAATGAACAACTCTATGCCCATAAATGAGCTAACCTAGATGAAATAGATTAATTCCTTTAAAATCAAAATCTGCCAAAACTCACACAATAAGAAATAGACAATCTGACTAGGTCTATATCTATTAAAGAAATTGAATCAATAATTAATGAACTTCCAAAACAGAAAACACCAGGCCCAGGTGGGCTCACTGGTGAATTCTAGCAAACACTCTTAGGAGAAATTATAACATTCCTCTATAATTTCTTTCAGAGAATAGACAAAGGGAATATTTCCTAACTCATTCTAAGGCCAGCTTTACCCTAATGAAAACTTATGTCTACACAGAAACCTGCACACAGATATTTACAACAGTTTTATTCATGATTGCCAAAACTTGGAAGCAACCAAGATGACCTTGAATAGGAGAATGGATAAACTGCAGTACATCTAGACAATAAAATATTATTTAGTGCTAAGGAAATGAGCTATCAAGCCATGAAAAAACATAGAGGAAACCTAAATGCCTACCACTAAGTGCAAGTGGCAAGTCTGAAAGCTACCTCTGTATGATTCCAAATATATGACATTCTCTGGAAAAGACAAAACTATGGAGATAGTAAGAAGATTAGAGGTTGGCCAGGTTATAGGGGAGGGACAAATAGGTAGAGCACAGAGGATTTTTAGAGCAGTGAAAATATTCTGTATGATACTACAATGGTAGATACATGTTATTATACATTTGTCAAAATCTATATAATGCAAAACACCAAAAGTGAACTTCAATGTCAAGTACAGACACAGGGTGATAATAAGTCAAAGCAGGTTCACAAATTGTAACAAACATACCACTGTGGTGCAGGATGTTGATAGTGAAGGGCAGAGAATCGTGCATGTATAGGGACAGGGTTTATCTACTTTCCATTCAATTTAGCTGTGAACCTACAACTGCTCTGAAAAAATACAGTTTATTTACTAACCAAAAACAAAAAATAGTGTGTATTTGTTCAGTTCTGTCATTGCCCTTCATATTCTCAGAATTCTCCAGCCCCATCCCACTGAGGCTATAGATCTTAGCCGTACTTACACTGGTGTCAGAATGCATGGGATATTGGGCTAGGGGCCTCCTAAATGCCTAGGGCTAGGAATTTTCAAAGGCTTATAAGATGTCTTTAAAATCTCAGAAACAAAATAAAAAGAATAAATTATTGGCTCCAAAATGCCAAAAAAACCTGTCAATAAATATCTATACAGTTATAACATCAAGGCCAATGATAAGTTATAGTAAAGTATACTCTGTGAATTCTTTTAGCCCTAACAACTCTATGAGATAGGTAAAGTACCAGTATCACCCCCATTTTATAGATGAGGAAACTGAGGTATATATTAATAGAAAGGTTGAGGAATTTGCCCAACATCTCACAGATGGAAATGGTGGTGCGGGGATTTGAACCTGGGCAGTCTGACCCCAAAGTCCTGCTTAACTAAAAGCAAACTTTTATCTAATGATGTGAAAATTATATTCGATGTAGTACCTGGGATAATTTTACTACACCTGAGTTCACATGTGGTGGGGCAGGGCTGTAAAAAAGCAGGAGATCCTGAGACCAGGAAACATTCCTCACTTTAGGGCTTGGCCTTTATTTTCCTGATCCTTAATTTCTACATGTATAAAGTGAGAAGGTCCACTGTTTGGGGAGTAGCTGAATAAAATGTGGGGCATGCCAGCTATGGAATATTAAGCAACTATTTATAAGAACCAGTTAGGTCTTTACATATGGAATAAGAGGAAAGTTGAAGATACATGTTATATGAAAGATGGAAGTTGCAGAGTAATGTTTAGTATGAAGGATTATTATGTGAGAATGTGTACATACATTTGTATGTCTGTATAATAATGGAAACAGCACCCAAAGAATTTGCTTTAAGATACAATAACATTGCTTACCTTGAGGGTGATGGTGATGGGGATTAAAAAGTTTCAGGGAAAAACTGAGGTTTTGTAACCCCATTTTGTTTTTACTTTGTCTATTTGAAAGTTTAAAATAACTAATGCTTTTGTAATTCAAATAACATTTAATAAAGTAAAAAGAATCTTAAAAAAACACAAACTTTCAATGGCTCCCCACTTCACAGAGCAGTGGTCTTCAAACTAGGGGAATAGGTACACCCTAGAGGGGCACAAGTCAACCCACTGAGTTTCAGGAAGAAACTCCATATGCTGCATTCTTATCTCGGTTTTTTAATTAGCATTTCTTTCATATAAGTTTTTAAATGTACATTATGCTTAGAACAGTAACATGAATATGGTTTACAAAAAACAAACATGCATTGGCAATATGCTAGAAAATAATGCTTTAAAATGGAGTGTATGAAGAGTCGAGAAGACTGGTAAGTGCCCAGCAGGCAAGGGCATGACTTGACAGATAAATTTGGCTGGTAAAGATACAACAAGCCCATTTTAGAGTTAGACACTTTAAATACTTATACAGAATTAAAAATAAAAAATTAAGTAGAAATATTTAAAATGAGAAAAAAGACAAAACAAATTACACAATTTAAAAAGTTTATAAATACAGATGTCTCGAAATCTAGAAAAATAACAAATTTTTATTAATTAACCACTACACATACATATATAATGCTTTTTCTACATTTTCCACTGCTTGTGCTTTGACTACCTCTTCAGGTGACAATGACTTATATTCTCTATAGGGAAACGGGATAATTCAGTCTTTACTCAGCATGGATGATCAAATTTTGTTGTTTATTAATGATAATTTTTAAAAACTTTCAACTCATTGCCAGGGTCTATAAAATTTTTAAAAAATTATCAAATTGGAAAAAAAACTTCCATTATGTTTCTGTCATATATGAGCTGTAAGATGTGGAAGAATTATTCATGCATTATCCTCTAGCTCTGTACATTTCAACCTTGATTCTCCTCCACTAGTCACATAGGACATGTTCATGCTGCACCATGTCTGCCAGCCCTGCACCAGGATCATTCCTGAAAACCATTCCTACACCAGGTTAGCTAGCAATAACCTCACTATATACATAAATATAGCCCACTAAACCCAAACTAAATGTATCCCCAAAGCAGTTTCCTCTTAGCTTGATAACAAAATGAGTACTGATACTCCAACACCACAAAATGCAAAAATATACATGAAGAGAGGAAATTGGACAGAAAAGCAATTTTTTAACCTATTAAGATTAAAGTAGCCCACTTCTGGGCCGGGCACGGTGGCTCATGTCTGTAATCCTAGCACTCTGGGAGGCTGAGGTGGGCAGATGGCTCAAGGTCAGGAGTTTGAAACCAGCCTTAGCAAGAGTGAGACCCCGTCTCTACTAAAAAGAGAAAGAAATTAATTGGCCAACTAAAAATATATAGGAAAAAAATAGCCGGGCATGGTGGCACATGCCTGTAGTCCCAGCTACTCGGGAGGCTGAGGCAGGAGGATCACTTGAGTCCAGGAGTTTGACGTTGCTGTGAGCTAGGCTGATGCCATGGCACTCTAGCCCGGGCAACAAAGTGAGACTGTCTCAAAAAAAAAAAGAAAAAGTAGCCCACTTCTATAAATTTGATAAGGACTTATGGTCCTATGAAAATTGCCAAAACCTCTCCGAAGGCTTTGAAATGGCCTATAAAAATGAGATAGTCTTTTTCATTTTTTTAAGGAGATGAGGTCTCACTATGTTGCCCAAGTTGGAGTGCAGTGGCTATTCATAGGCACCTTGAACTCCTGGGCTTTAAGTCATCATTCTACTTTAGCCTCCCGAGTAGCTGAAACTACAGATGCACACCACCATGCCCAACTAAAAGTGAGAGATTTGAAGTTTAAGGTTCATTAGTTTTACAGCAATAAAAGAAAATTATAAAACAAGTTTGTAAGTGCAATACAAAGAGGTAAAGTGTATAGATAAAAAAGTATAAACGAATGAGAAAAGAGAAATATTTTTAAAGGACAAAGTAGAAGCAGTATCGTTTGGGTAGAATTAAAATAAAAGGGGCCGGGCATGGTAGCTCACACCTGCAGTCCCACCATTTTGGGAGGCCAAAGTGAGAGAACTGCTTGAGGCAGTTCTTGAGACCAGTCTGTGCAACATGGTGAGACCTCGTCTGTACAAAAAAATAAGAAAAATTAGCTGGGTGTGGTGGCACACACCTGTAGTCCTAGCCACTCGGGAGACTGAGGCAGGAGGATGGCTTGAGTCCAGGAGTGTGAGGCTGCAGTTGACTATGATCACGCCACTGCACTTCAGCCTGGAAGACAGAGCGAGGCCCTGTCTCTTAAAAAAAAAAAAAAAAAAAGGCCATGCGTGGTGGCTCACACCTATAATCCTGGCACTTTGGGAGGCTGAGGCAGGAGGATTGCTTGAGGTCAGGAGTTCAAGACTAGCCTGAGCAACATAGCAAGACCCTGTCCAAAAAAACCCAGAGAAATCAGCCAGGTGTGGTGGCATGCACCTGTAGTCCCAGCTACAACTGAGGCTGAGGTGGGAGGATCCCTTGAACCCAGGGGTTTAAAGTTGCAGTGAGCTATGATGATGCTACTGCATTCTAGCCTAGTTAGCAGAGCAAGATCTGTCCAAAACAAAAACCCCCCAAAAGGATGCTCAGTTCCTAACAAACTAAAATTAACAAAAAAATTGCAACTGTCTCTAAAGAAGGTATAAAACATGAAACTTTTCTGGGGATTAGAATAGCTATTTTCTCATTCAGAATTACAAAGTAAATAAAAGTTCATTTCTCCTTTTCCAAACAAAAGAATAAACACAATTTTTAATCTCCTTTTTTGATCATATATAATTTAAAAAGAGGCATTTCCCAAGAGGTACTTAATATTAGCTTGTGATGACAAAACAGAAAGTTGATAGCCAAGAAATGTATGCTTATCTGTGTCCATCAACACACACTCATGAACACATACACACATACATAGAGTTAACTTTTGACTTTGTAAATTACCTTTTTATTTTTTATTTTTATTTGCTTATATATATATATGTATATATGTATTTGTTTATGAATGAATGAATAAATGAATGACAGGTCTTGCTCTGTCAACCTGAATAGAGAGTGCAGTGGTGTCATCAGAGCTCACTGCAACCTCAAACTCCTGGGCTCAAGTGATCCTCCCACATCAGCCTCCTCAGTAGCTGGGACTACAGGTATGTGCCACCACACCCAGCTACTTTTTCTATTTTCAGTAGAGACAGGGTTTCACTGTAGTTTAATTCCTGACTTCAAGAAATCTTACCACCTGGCTACCAAAGTGCTAAGATTATAGGAATGAGCCACCAAACCTGGACTTGATTTTTTTAAAGTTGATTTTTTAGGTTTTCTTGTGCCCCTTTTTGGCAATCCCTTCTCCTATCCTCATCTCCCAGTAACCATTGATCTCTTTTCTGCCCTAGCAATTTGGCACATTCCAGAATGTTATATAATCATTCAGTAGGTAGCCTTTTAGATCTTATTTCTTTCAGTTAGCATAATGCATTTGAAATTCATCTATGTTGTTGGGTGTATTAGTGGTTTATTACTTTTTATTGCTGAATAATACATTTTATTGTATAAATACATCACAATGTGAGCATTCACTTTACAACATTTGGGTTGTTTCCAGTTTTGGGTGATTATAAATAAAGCTACTATAAACATCTGCATACAGGTTTTTGAATGAACACATTTTCATTTATCTTGACCAAATACCCAGAAGTGGAATTTCTAGGTTCTATGGTCAGTGTATATTTAATTTTTTAAGAAATTGCTATATGGTCTTCCAAAGCAGCTATTTTGTATTCCCACCAGCAACGTATGAAAGTACCAGTTGTTTTGCATCCTTGCCATTTGATATTATCACTTTTAAAAAATCTTATCCAATATAATGCATGTGTAGTGGTATCTCACTGTGGTTTTAACTTGCATTTCCCTAATGACTAAGGTGTTGATTATCTTTTCATGTGTTTATTTGACTTCTGTATATCTTCTTAGGGCAAGTGTCTTTCTAAATCTTTTAATCATTTTAAAATTAATTATGTTTTCTTCCTGAGTTTTGAGAGTTTTTAACATATTCTTTTACCAATTCCTTTTGTATACTCATAACTTTATATTTATACATATTTATGTATAAATTTATATATTTGTGCATTTATAAATATATAAAGGAATTTATATATTCATTTATCAAATATATCCTTTACAAATTTTTGTCCTAGTTTGTGGCTTGTCTTTTCATTCTCTTAACAGTGTCTGGGAGAGACATTTTACTACGTTTTGATGAAATTCGTAACTTTTGTCTTTTATAGTTCATGCATTTTTCCTGTCTAAAAAATCCCTGCCTAGCCCAAGGCCCCAAAGATTTCATCCTGTAGAGTTTTAGATTTTACATTTAAGTGTATAATCCTTTCATAGTTAAATTTTTCGTATGGTATGAGATATGGGTTGAGGTTCTTCTTCTTCTTACAAATAGATGTCCAATTGTTCCAGCGGTATATGTTGAAAAGGCTAGCTTTTCTTCATAGAGTTGCCTTGCATCTTTGTCAAAAATAAATTGACACTATATATATATATATGTTCATTTCTAGATTCTCTGTCCTATTCCACTGATTTATGTGTGTCTCCTTTCTTGATTACTGTAAACAAAAAGTGTGAATCTTCCAAGTTTTTTCTTCTTTTTCAAAGTTGCTTTTTGCCTATCTTTTGCCTTTGCATATAAATTTTAGATTTAAAATGTCAATTTCTACAAAATTCTGACTTGGATTCTGATTGTTTTTGCATTGAGTCTATAGAACAATTTGAGGACATGGTATACCACTCCATTTACTTAGGTCTTCTTTCATTTTTTCATTAGTGTTTTACATTTCAAGTTAAACTTTGTTAAGAAATAGTCAAACTATTTTCTAAAATGGCTGTCATATATTGCTTTGCCACAGTGTATGAGAGTTTCACAAGGAAACAGTTTGACACATGACAGAAGTGGGGAAAATTCAGAATACACTATTCTTACATTAAATAACGGTGTCCCACAAATTTAACAGAATATGTAGTTCTGGTTGTATCTCTCAAGAAGCGTATTATAGACTAGAGAAGATTTAGAAAGGGGAACCAACCTAACTGTGAACATACCAGAGGGCGGAAGTGGAGTGTAGAAATTTTAGGAGGATAAACTGAAAAACTGAAATTATTCAGAGTGAAATGACAATGACTGAGATTACAAATAGAACTGATAGAGAACACCAACCCAGATAACTAGAACCCAAATGTGTTCACTAGCTACTGAAATATAAAATTGCTCTGAAACTGGAGTAAGGTATCATCATGAAAAGAGTAGAACGTAAGTTACAAAGTAATTGAAGACGGTCTCATTTGTCAAAGGTGGGACAATTTGACTATCAATAAGGATAATAAATAGGATTTAAAAAAATGAGTGAAAATAAAATCCCTCAAATACTCAACAGACAAGGATTAGGAAGGTACATCCTCAACTTGATAAATATCATCTGTAAAAAAAGTAAGACTCATACACTGAAAAATACGCAACACTGTAGAAATTAGAAAAATTAAATAAATGGAAAGACATCCCTGTTCATGAATTAGAACACTTAATACTACTAACGTGCCAAACTCACCAAACTAATCTACAGATTCAAAATTCTAGCTACTTCTTAGCAGAAAGTAACAAGCTTACACTAACATTTATAAGAAAATGCAAAAGACTCAGAATAGCCAAAACAATCTTGAGAAACAACAAAGTTGCAGAGTTTACACTTGATGATTTCAAAAATAAAACTTACTGGTCACCACTGGAGGATGCTAGCAAAATGACTTATGTTGAAAACTGGTACATAAAAAAGAAAACATTTACCCTGCCTTTCCTAAACAAACTGAACTACTGAGTGTCCAAATAGTAGATATGGGGAAGTTTTCCTTTATATAGGTATATCGACCATTAAATGAAGACAGTGTTAGAATATCAGCATTCTGCAATGTCTAATGATTTAATAGATCATGTGTTGAACATGATCATGAACCTGCTAACATCATAAAAAGGCTTTAGAGGCTTTAGATATAATGTGTCTCCTATTAGAAGAACACATCACTACGAAGTAGAATTATCAAAAAAAATGGAAGTTTCTAGATCTAAATACCAATATAGAAACACAGAGGACAGAAGAACACCATGGGGTATTTACCATGGGGTAAACAACAAACACCATGGGGATGCAAGCCACAAAATCTGATTACACAAACAATTTAGTTTCTTCAACAAATTCAAAATAAATAAATCAAGGAAATAAGAGAAACCTAGAGATTAGTAGACTTAAGATACATCTATCATTTGCAATGCATGAACCTTATTTGGGTACTGATTCAAACAAACTATTAGGGAGAAACTAAAAAAAACCCCACAACACTGTCAAATTAAGCTATTCAGAAGACAACTAAAAATGTGAACATTTCCTGGAATTTTTGATCATGTTAAGGGATTATTAATTTCAATTTTTAAGGTATGATAATGCTATTATAATTCATTGTTTTTAAGAAGAATTCTTCCTTACTCTTTAGAGACATGCTAAAATATTTTATGGATAAAATACAATGTCTAGAATTTCCTTCAAAATAACACAGGGCAGGGGAGATAGATGGGAGTATAGCTAAAACAACATTGGCCATGAGTTTGTAAGTGTTGAAAATGGGTGATGAGTACATGCGGGTTCATTATAATATAGCATCTACTTTTGTATATATTGAATTTTCTACATAATAAAATATTTAAAATACCAGGAATAAACTAAGAAACAAAAGTCGTGAAATCTAGGAATGTAGGTGTTGAGGAATGATTGAGATGTGGCTCATAAAATTATTACTTTATTGTATCTCCCAATATTGCTATATTAAAGACAGAAATGATTTCAGGAGTTTTGCAGGGCTTTGCCCTGAAGGAATATGTGAACTTGTTAGTTTGCATATCAAAAGGCTGCCTCCCCTCAGGAGGGCATCTCAAAGGTCCGGTCAGAGGCTTCTGAGATCTCAAACCTGTGGTGCCCCCATTTTTGAGAGACAAGGCAGGTATACATGGCACCATAGGATGGAAGCCAGAACAATGAGTGCCCAGCCTGAGACGAACCCCTGTGGCTAAGAGCAATTAGCAAAAGAGCTGAGTTCCTGCTTACTCCTGACTGTCTCAATCCAGAATAACTAGATAAAAGAAATATGGAGCCATTATATCTCTGTGTTACCCCTGTTAAATGATAGCTATGTCTTAGAACTTAGAAGTTAGCCCTTGAAAGATTTTGTAACCGTTTGCTCACATGGATAGAATAGATTAAGGAATTTTTAGAAGCCCTGTGAAAAAACTTTTAGCCCAAAACGAACCTCCTGTTATTATGTAAATCTGTTACCCCTGGCAACCAAACTGTTATTATGTAAACATGTTACCCTGGCAATCAATAACTGATATCTATAGTTATAGAAACCTATGTGAAACTCTGCTCCTGGCCTCACACTGATGGGGATGTTGCGGGGACCCCTGAGTACCCTTGCTTTATTTAATTTCTTTATATAAATCTATAAAAAGATACTTTCATCTTTGTGTATTCCTTTATTTCCATTATTCTCCCTATTTCCTATTATTTTCTTGTCCTTTGTGACGACCGCTACCTAAGGGACCAGATTTCTTGCAGGGGGAAGTAGCTGATCTCCCTGCATGTAGGGATACATGAGAGAGAAATGGCAAAAGAAAATTTGTACCAGGCCTAAAGAAAAATCAGTATAGATTGGAACATAACAGAAGACTGTGAGAGGGAGGCCCCTACGAAAAAGAAAAAAAGGATTTTTTTTTGCTTGTAAGATCTGTTGTTAGTTTACAGATCTATTGGAATCTT
Organism: Lepilemur ruficaudatus; assembly: GCA_963574885.1. Classification (NCBI taxonomy): domain Eukaryota; kingdom Metazoa; phylum Chordata; class Mammalia; order Primates; family Lepilemuridae; genus Lepilemur; species Lepilemur ruficaudatus. The sequence continues at coordinate 35,628 of CAUYRT010077515.1, forward strand.
TCAGTAAACAAACACAGCAATACAGAAAACAGCTATATAGAAAACCAAATAAATGGGAAACAAGGAAATAATTAATTATAAGGTAAACAAAAGTTGACCAAGAAAGGAACAACTACTTGATTTATTAGAGAACATTGTTAGTCTATTGATTTATTTAGTCAATCATATAAAAATATACACTGAATTACCAAATTATTCAAATATTGGAAAGAGAATGGAAGAAAAATGGTGGCAAAGGATGTTTAAATTCTTATACTTTTCACTTTTTAGTTATGTAACTTGACAAGTTACTTAACCTTTCCAAACCTCATTTTTCTCATCAATAAAATGGACATACTATCATCTCTATCATCTACCTTGTAGGATTATTGAAAGAATTAAAGATAAGACATCTAAACTAGGTGCAGTGGCTCACACCTATAATCCAGCACTCTGGGAGGTGAAGGTGGGAAGATCACAGCGGTCAGAAGTTCAAGACCAGCCTCTGCAAGAACGAGACCCCATTTCTACTAAAAATAGAAAAAATTAGCTGGGCATGATGGCATGAGCCTATAGTCCCACCTACTCGGGAGGCTGAGGCAGGAGATCGCTTGAGTCCAGGAGTTTGAGGTAGCAGTGAGCTATGATCATGCCACTGCACTCTAGCTGGGGCAACAGAGTAAGACTATGTCTCAAAAAAAAAAAAAAAAAAAAAAAGACAATGCACCTAAAACACATGGAATAGTATCTTATATATAAGGTACAGAATGTAGCCAATAAAAGTTACATATTTTAGTTATTGATATAGAAAAATGTCCTAAAAATAGTATTAAATGAAAAAAGCATATTATAGAAAAGTATGCACAATATGGCCCTGTTTATATAAAATTACTTATCCATCCATCCATCCTTATGTACTTAAGCAGAGAAGCTATCTAGAGGGAAACTTACCAAAACATATCAGTAATGGTTCTCCCTGGACAGAGAGATTTCAACTACCTTTTACATATTTTTTAAATGTTTTCTCTTTGTGTGGTTTGTTAAAATAGGTATGAATCACTTTTCCAAAAGCAATAAGCTATTATACTTTTAATTAGTAAGGAAATAGAACAACTTGTAAAGACAATGTTAAAGCATTTATTGGTAAGTGAAAATGAGCAGTTCACAGCATTACATGTAAGCTAGATTAAAACTATGGAAAAATTATCAGATATATGGAGAGGAACAGAAATAAAGAAAAAATGAAAACAATTTGTTGGTATAGTAGGATTATGGTATTTTTCCTTTCTATTTTTATTGTTACAGTGATATATATATAAGTACGTATATTTTAAAAGTTCTTACTCATATTAAGCCAAAATCTATCTCTCTATTAAGTTCCACTCTTTGATACTAGTTTTGTTCTCAGAGGCCACAAAGACAAAAGTCTAATTCCTTTAAGACATGACGGATCCTTAAATATTTAAAAACTTGTTCCCCCGAGGGTTTCTCTTTTTCAAATTCCTACAGGCTTCATAAGATCAAGCACTATGTCTTACTCATCTTACACAGCTCTGAAATAATGTCTTAAATATAGTAGGCAATCAATAACATTAGGCATTTGTAGAGCTGAATATGAGATTCCTCTCATTATTCTGATCACCTTTTCCAAGATATGTTTTCATTTGTTAAAATGCTTCTTAAAATACAACTTCTAGTTCCCTCTCAGTTCCTTATACTGCTTGTCTCCTGTGACCTTCTAAAATCTACTCCAAGCATTCCTATGCTAAAATCCAGCCCTAAAAACAGGACTACCTGGTAAATTCAGACATTCCACTCTCTACTTACCACATCCTTCCAGGTTGCTTGTTCATTTACACCCACTTTGTCTTTGCTATCTCATCAGTATATTTCAGTCAATTGACTGCTCTATTTTCTCCATATCCATGATATCCCTTCTGTCTTCACATCCTTCCCCATCCCTTTTGATTTCTGAGTTCATACATTAGCTTTGTTCTTATTAATACAGCCTAAATTCCCTTGTCCCACAGTCCCTGCATCATAAGCTGGTAGAAAAATCCAGTCTTGAATGGCTCTAACTGTAAGCCTTTTTCAGGCTTTTTTTCCTGGCTGCTGGGTGTGGCTGGGTAAATAACACCTTAGAGAAGACTGGTTCTGCTACAAATCTAGAGTTGCTTAGACTTTTTTGGAAAAAAAAAAAAAGAAAAAAAAATAGAGTTGCTGATCTCAAATGGTTGCTCAGTGCTGTTAACAATCCTACCACACTAATTTTGTTATCTCATTCCCATTTGGCAAAATTTCAAACCATGTCAACTTTAATCAAACTTTTAAACCTCTACCTTTCCATTTCTCTGAATATACAATTGTTCTTCCCAAACTCCCTCAACTTCCCGCCACCTCAGAAACTACACTATATTCTCAATAATATACTGCCATGCAACCATAAAAAAGGAGTTATTTATGTACACAAAAAGAGAACAAAAGAGGAAAGAACAAAACAATGTTTATGCTTATATCACCATCTTTGTAAAACATATGAATTTGATAAACTATGCACAAAGTTTCTGACGAAAGATATTAAGAACTACATACAGTTGCGTGTAGGAAAGAGAACTTAGGTGAAACGGATTTTTCAGTGTATACACTCTTCGATAGAATTATTTAGAATTTTGAACCATGTGAAAATAGTGTCATAAAAAATAAACAAAAATTATAAATCTAACCAGGAATGTCTTATGCTTTAAAACCTTACATTGTAGGGGCTGGGGGAGGGAAAATGGGGAGTATTGTTTAATGGGTACACAGTTTTACTTTGGGATAATGAAAAAGTTCTAGTGGTGAAAAGGGCTGATGGTTGCACAACAAGGCGAATGTACTGAGAGACACTGAAATGGTTAAATGTACACATAAAAATGGTTAAATGGTAAGTTTTGTTATATATATTTTACTGCAATAAAAAAACCCCACAATTACTGATAAGTAAAAAAACATGCTACAATGCCTTTTGATTGCCATTATGATGAAGAACAAGACTCTGTATAATATGACTCCTACTGAATTCCACCATTGTCTAGAGACTTTCTTCCTTTAGAATATTCAGCAAACCAGATTTGTTTTAATTACTCGAAGGCATAACACTCTGTCTTGCTCAGCACCCTAGCACATAAAATTTTCTCTTCCTGGAATGCAAATGAACATCACTTACTCATAGGATACCTCTCCTGGCCTCTGTGACTTGATTAGTTCACTCTGCCTCACTCTGCTGTGGCATTCTTTACTTACCTTTCATGACACTCATCACAGTAACTATCTGGTTACTGTTTAAGTTGAAAACTCAGTGAAGGCTAGACCATGTGGGTCTTATTCCCTAATGCATATCTAATGGTTAGCACATGCACAGCATATAATAGGCACCCTAAAATATTTTTGGAATATATGGATTTTTTTTTCTTAATTTGAATTTAATTTCTCCTTTCTATTTATTGCAAGCAACTACTTATTATACTTAATCTAGAGTGCACATGTAAAGAATCAACAATCTAGAAAGAAATTCTTGAAAGCAGGCATTTGGACTTATAAGTAGTGGGCAGCAATAATGGTTTTTAAACTTTGTGAGCCCTGGAACTGATTTCTTCTCAATTGAAGCTCCCTATTGGAAGTCCATTTCTTCATAAGTCTGGTACATGAGCTTTTAATTGCTCTGCTGCAGTTTTCTCTTCTTCAGTCAGTGGTGTCAGCATCAGTTCCAGCTTATTGACCTCTGCCTCCATGTTGAATAGTTCGGAATATATGGATTAATTAAAACTCAAACTATACTCTACATTTAATCTAATCAATAACTGAAGTAGAACCTTTACTCCAATTTAGTCTATGGTTACTCGAAACCAGAAGTCTTTTTTAACTGAACTACTGATAATACCTGAGGGTTTCTCAAATCCCTTCCACACAAGCTGACTTTTTATGTATAAATGGAGAATATATCCTATCAATTTTTATCTAATTATTTTTTAGACTTATCTCTGCCATACAGCATAGTAACTGTTTTTCTCGGATTTTACCCATTTGCAAATGGAATAGACGTGACCTCTATGTAGCCATGGAACAAATGCAACAGTGAAGACAAAATGCAGTGCAATTCCACAAGAAACACTTCTTGAATCTGACAATGATCCATTAATCAACACTCTTTGGGAATGTTTAAACACCTTTAATGTGTATTATCACCCAGCATTTTCCTCTTCATAAAAATTTAGACAACTAATTCACCTAAGAGGTAGAAGTTGCACAAAATATCAATTGACAAAGAAAGTTTAGAAAATTTTACAAATTACTATTAAGATATTCTAGAATGTTCCTAACCTTTAAGCCTAACATTAGGGAGGACTAATTTGATTGCCAGTGTTGGAAGTGGGGTCTGGAGGATGGTGTTTGGGTCATGAGAGTAGATCTCTTGTGATGTGCTTGGTGCCATCCTCCTGGTAATGGGTGAGATCTCACTCTATTAGCTCATAGGAGAGCTGATGATTTAAAAGAGTATGGTACCCTTCCTCTCTCTTTTGCGCCCTCTCTAGCCATGTGACATGCCTGTTCCTTCTTTAACTTCCACTATCAGTGGAAGCTTCCTGAGGCCCGTACTAACGGATGTTGGAGCCATGCTTCTTGTACAGCCTGCAGAACTGTGAGCCAAAGAAACCTATTTTCTTTATAAATTACCCAGCCTCAGGTATTACTTTATAGCAACACAAAACAGACTAACACAGCTGGGTTATCTATGTGTCTTCTTTTTCTATGTAAAATAATATTCATTAAATTTGCCATTCCCTAAGTCTTTATTACTTAAATGTAATACCATTTTTACCAAAAATGGTAAAAGAAAGTCAGATACAGAACAAGCCATTTAACCTTATAAAATGACAGCGGCAACTAGGTAATCTTTTAAAGTCTTTTCTAGCTCTAACAATTGATCATTCAATATGCTCATGGTTGACAAATGAATGGGTTGGCTGCCTTCTCCAAATTGTATTTATAGCTTCCTCTAAATATAACCCAGTAAAGTAAATGATGTAAGTAATTTTGAATAAAAATGTTCAGGTTAAGTAATACTTTTATTGTCCTTCTCAAATCGAACTAGGTAGCTGGTTACCTATACCCTGATTTCTCATCTCTGAAACACATTTACATTAGTACAATTCTGTTTGCCATTAAATTAGATATTTAATAAACTTATAAAGGCAAAGTTGTATTTTTGCTGAAGATTTACTTAACTTTATTTTGAATACAGTCATGACATTTCAAATATAAAATATGGGTCTAGAACTGAATAACTAACCATAATTTGCATTCTGCAAAATTATAGTGTGAAAATGACACCTTCACAGAATCAAAACATTATGGAAAAAAATATAGCATTCCACAGACTAACTTAAAATGCCAGGAAGTGCCTTAATATGAGTCAGAGTCTATGGAATCACAGTGCTTTCAAGGTAAAGAAGTAAAGAAATAACATAAAACTTTTGAAATGGAACCTGAAAAAAATGCCTTTTGAAAAGCCTGAAATGGCTTTCTCTGGAAAACAGAAAATAAAGAACATAATCTCTACAATCATAAAGTATTTCATGAAGATGGACCTTTCTTTGAAACAGAGTTTGCATTAAGTATGAGAGGGACAGGTATACACTTCCATTGTCATAAAACAAGTCTTAATCAGAAAATAAAAAAGAACTGCTTAGTGACCATTTAGATTTTTTTCAGACTCCAAAAGGTAAAATCAATAAATCTGTTTGCTTTACATAGGCAAACTTTTGGCATTTACAGTCTATAAGAATTGTGATTAAGGCCAGGTGCGGTAGCTCAGACTTGTAATCCCAGCACGTTGGGAGGTTGAGGCAGGAAGATTACTTGAGGCCAGGAGTTCAAGATCAGCCTGGGCAACAAGAGCGAGACCCCCGTCTCCACAAATAAACTAAAAATTAGCTGGGTGTGGTGACGTGCACCTATAGTCCCAGGTTCTTGGAAGGCTGAGGTAAGAGAATTGTTTGAGCCCAGGAGTTCAAAGCTGTAGTGAGCCATAATCACATTACTGTTTTCAAGCCTGGGCAACAGAACAAAACCTTCTCTCTAAAAATAAAAATGAATACATAAATAAAAAGTAAAAAATAAAGAATTATGATTAAGGGTTTCCCAACAATATCTAGCATCACATCAAATAGATCTGTGATACGAACAAAATGAATTTAGGAATGATGTTATCAAGGAACACAATTTTGACTATAAGGAACTGAAACACTGAATCAAAATTGCTTAACAAAAAAAAGAAATATACTACAATACACAATAGGAATTCAGAGTCCAGGAAGGCTCCTGGATTAGCTGAATCCCAGGTTCTTTGCACCTCTTCCCTGTGCCATCAAAGAACTGGCTTCATCTAAATCTGATACCTCACATAGTCAGAAGACAGCTACTAACAGCAAATTGGATAACATGGTTTTTTGTTCACATTCAGCTTAAGAGCAAGCATCTTGTCCTCCAACCTTGATATAAAGCCATTCTCTTCAAATGCTTGGGACATGACCAACTCTAGACACATAACAGTTGTCAGAAGAACATCGTATGCTAATCAGCTTAGAATGACCAGAATCCACCAGTGAAAAGAGTTACAAAGTCAACTTCCTCGAAGTCATTCATACACACACACACACACACACACACACACACACACACACACACACACACACACATACACACACACATCCCTAAGCTAAATCAGGATTCTATCTGAACAGAAGGCAGAAGGTTGGCAACTAACAGTGGTCAAAACAGATGCTACTGCTGATTTCTCAGTATAAGGGGGGAAGATTAATTTGAGGTATTGTAGTAAAACATCACTGTAACTTTCATTTCCATGCATTGCTAAAAAAAATCACTTAGCCAAAACTAATGAGTTTGGCCAAACCAGCATTCAAATGGATTTGTAGTTTCATCAAAACTTATTTTAATTTTATATTAAATTATTTTAGTTTTGTATAGTAATTAAGCCCTAAGTTACTTTGTGATATACCACAAAATTATATTAACTTAAAATTCTTGAGAGAATTTAGCCAAATGATTTCCATTTTTTTAACATAAAAGTAGCAAAATAAATGATATGGTGTCAGTTATGTAAGAATTCTTCATAGTAGTTCATTGATTATAAGAATCCCTGTTTTGCTCATGATTTAAAGTCAATATGAAGAAAACCGGATGTTGAACTGGAAAAGATTATCAAAATCACTTAGTTCAGCCCTGTGTAACTTTTTAGTTTAGATGTGGTATTTTCTAAATGTAGTAAAATTCTAAATTATAAGAAATCTTTCTCCAGGATGATTGTGCTGTTTATTTTTTAACACTACTTCAATCTTTAGGAGCAGTTTGAAATTATGTCTGAGTAACCCCATCTGCTTGGTAAAATCTGTGAATTTAGCAGATGAATGATGTTAGTCATGCCAAGAGTTACATAGTAAGAAAGAACAGATAGATCTAGTACTCAATGATTCAATGAACACTGAATATCATGTGCCAGGTGCTGTGCTAGACACTGGGAATATAACACTGGAAAAGGGAAATGTTCTGCCCTCAAGGAGCTTCTAGCTAGTAACTCACTCCAAAGGAGAACATAATGCAGGCTAAGTTCTCTAATGCTGCAGTCGCCAACCTATGGGCCACGGACTAGTACTGGCCTCTTAGGGACCAGTACACAGATGTCCCCCTGCACCCTGTGGAAAAAATTGTCTTCCATGAACCCAGTCCCTGGTGCCAAAAAGGTTGGGGACTGCTGCTGATCACACACCACTGAAAGGTGGTTTCATTATAAATCTTCAGCCTGCTGGGTACTCACACTAAGCTGAATAGTTGAACCAACAGTGTGGAAAACAGACTCCACAGTACCCTGTGGCTTCTACAAAGAAGTCTCAAAGGCTGTACGTTGGGTCAGTGGCTATCGGAGGCTGTTGACACTCCTGGGATATCTAGAGAAAAATCTGTATGCGTATGTGAGTTTGAATATGTGTATAAATACCTTTTAAAATAGTACAAAAGATAACACAATTTTCTGCAAAATTCCTTTTCTTTTGACAATATATCTTAGAAATTCTTTGTAGAGTTACATCCTTTTTGTCAAAATTGCATAGTATTCATTGTATGGATGTACCATAATTTATATAATCACTTGTCTAATGATATCTTTGTTGTCAATCATTTATTATTTACTAATCTAGCAATATTAATTATGCACATATGTGCATTTGTATATGTATACCTATATGGTTTTGTGTATATAACATATATTTGTGACTAACATACATAAATAAGAACATACATGAACAATTATATATAATACGTACATGAACAAGTACAGGATAAACTTTTCAGATGTTAATTGCTGAGTTAAGTGGATGGGCTTTTAAAACTTCCGTAGATATAGTAAAATTGCTTTCAATAGATGGTACAGCCATTACATTCCGACCAAAATGTAAGAGAGTTCCTGTTTCTGCATGTGCTCATTGATATAATGTTTTATAAAATTTTCTAATTTTTATAACTATAGTAGGTAAAAAATGATGTCTTATTGTAGTTTTAATTTGAATTTCTTTTATAAGTTAGATTTATGTAGTTAAAACCTATTTGCATTTCCTTTTCTGTCAATGGTTTGTATATATTTTTTGCACATTTTTCTCAGTTGTTGAAAATAGACTTCTCTTTAATTTGTAACACAAGAATAATTTTTCCTTAGTTAGAAATTTTGCTTTTGACTTTAGATGTGGTATTTTCTAAAAGGGAGATATCTTTTAAGTTCTTATGCAGTAAAATATATCCATTTTTTATTAATTTCCTATAACAAAGTTATAAAAGAATTCCCCTGTTTCATTTGGGGTTTTATTTAATAATGTTTAACACTTGACTCACTTGGAGTATTTTTGTGTGAAAAGAATAGAGGAAAGAATCCCCTTCTCTTCCTTTAATACTCTAGTTTGTCATAATTTTCTTGACAATTCTTGCTTGTTTATTTTTTCAAATAACATTTAGAATCAGTTTTCTGGATCTAAGAGAAAAATCCTCTTAACTTTTCCTGGATATATTATGACTACTGATAAATTCAGAAAAAAGTGAAATTTTATAAACTAAGTCTTCTCAACAAATAAGAGCATAAGTCTTTTTTTGTTACGTCCTTTAGTAATACTCTTGAGTTTTTCATGTATAGATCTTACAGATTTCTAAGTTTATTCTTCAGTAATATATTTTTTGTTGGTACGCTGTTATTGTAAATAATATCTTTTTCTTCATTTTTTTTGAACTATTATTTGTGTAGAAAAAGACAACTGACTTTTTAATATTAACCTTGTGCTACACCTTAATGAATTCTCTTTTGTTATGAACATTTTTCAGTTTATTCTCTCAATCTTCCAAATAAATCATATCAGCTCTAAATAATGATGATTTCAACTTTTCTTTCCAAATTTTACCTCTTATTTTTCTTTTGGGTAATGGAACTGATCAGTATCTCTAGAGTAAAGGTAAACTGTGGTAAGAGTGAACATCCTTGCCTCAATTTTAGTGCTTCATGAGTGTTTCAGGAGATTTTAGTGTTTCATGAGTGGTTTTGGACTTGAAAGATACATACACATATATATAAATATGTACGTACACATCCTAAATTTATTAAAAACTGTAATCAAGGATAGATGGTGAATTTTATCTAATGACTTCCCAGCATCTATGGAGATAATGAAGTTTTTCCTTGTTATTATTAACATGGCTAATTATATTAATGCATTTCTTAATATTAAACTATGGCTGAATTACTGATATGAATCCATTTGCGTATAGTTAATATTAGGCCTTTTAATGAGCTTCTAGATTCCACCAATCTATTAATATTGAGGATTTCTGCATTTATAGTTATAAGGAGAAATAGTCTCACTTTCTTTTTTGTGTTAATATTGTCTGATTTTGGTATCAATGTTAGACTGGCTTCATACAAACAATTTGGGAGGATTCTTTCTACCTCTGCATTCTGGAGCCCTTTAAGAAGCATCAAAAGACCATGAACACATGGGGTTATTTGAAAAAATTATAGAAGAGGGGAAAAAAGCCCCAAAAGCATGCACATTGGGGAAAAAACATGAGAGACTCATATTGCATACAAAGAGATGATTTCTATAATACATGAAGACTTCCAACATATCAAGAAAAAAAAGCCAATACATTTAGTAGACAAAAGGGCAAAGAGCAAAACTAGACAATTGACAGAAAAAAAGTTCAATGACTCATACATGTATGAAAAACTCCTCAAATGCATTTACTAATATAATGGACAAATGTGTATTAAAGCTATTATCAGTTCAGATTGGTAAGAACAAAATAATTTTTTTTTCACCATGTTGGCAAGGTGTGGGAAAAGAGACACTTATACATGGCTGGTGGAAATACAAATTGCTATAACTTTTGTGGAACATGATTTGGAAAAATCTAATATCAAAATGCACCTACCCTTAGAACAAGCTATTTCACTTCTATAAATTTATTTTAGAACTTTTCCCATGTATGTGACATGAAATATTAAAATAGCCAACAATTATTGAGTGTTCATGATGTACAGTCACTGTTCAAACTCTTTATAAATATTAGCTAATGTACGTCTCATAGTAACTCTCTGAGGCAGGCATGATTATTCTCTGTTTTCAGAGCTGAAATAACTGAAGGAAGTAAAGTTACTTTTCTAAAATGAAACATCTGTAAGTAGTAGATGTGAAAATAAAACACAGGTGATCTAGTTGTAAATTTCCATGCTTTTAACAACTGTAATATACATGCACCTCTCACATGCACAAGGATGTTTACTGCAGCATTGTATGCAATAGCTATATACTACAAACAAACGTCCATTTGTTTACGCAGTAATTGCATAAATAAATTCCAAACAATGGAATACATGCAGCATTTCAAATGAATCTCAAAGCTTTGTCAGTAACTAATATAGAAAGATCTCTAGTACACTTTGGATGAAGAAAGCAAACTGCAGAACAATGTACACATTATGCTATTATATATGTAGAAATACATATGTAGAAATATAATATGTAGAAATATGCTAATATATATGTAGAAATGAAATATTACATATGTGTAATCATACACGTTTATTCATGCACAGAGTATCTCCAGAAGGATACCCAAGAAACTGCAACACTCATTACTTGGGAAGAGAAATGGTTGGCTGGGAGACAAGAGTAAAAGAAATACTTACTTTTCACTTTTGTATAATGTGCATGTATATCTAGTCAATAAAAATAAGTTAAATAATTTCAAAAATAAAAAGTCAAAGGGAAAAATAAAAATAAAGAAAAACTTTGCCATTACCTATGTCTTTTATTTATTTTACATATAGGTTATCCACACAAGCTTTTACGTGAAGAAATTATTGCATAGTTACCACAAGTTCGTTAAACACTGGAACAAAGAATGACTTATAAAGCATAATGTTCACAGTAACTATGTGAGGATATAAGCTTATGGAAAATAGTTTGTCCTACCTGATATGTGCATTACAGTATCGTTTTGCATAGTCAGTCCATGATCCAAATTTTTGTGGAAAGAGAGCTTCAATCTGCATGAAAAGCTGTAACAATACAAGTGTTCTCAATATGCTGTAATATTTCCAAGTAAATTATGATGATGTTGATAAAACCAGTTAATAATAAAAAGGAAAAAAGAAAATCTACTTTCTTCAAGGCTCCTCCTTATTCCCCATTCCCATCTCTGCCATCCTGTTCTTCAAAAACAACTGTTATCTGTTTCATAAATACATGTTTATACATTTTTCTATGTCTAGATAAGCATATGTATATATTATCTTTTATTCACATGAGGAGGATTCTATTATACATACTGTCACACAACTAGAATCTTGTTCCATAAAGCATGTCTTAGACACTTTTAAGTACAGACTATATCTATTTATATTTAGTTTTAAAAATTCTATAAGCAAGGCCGGGCGCGCTGGCTCACGGCTATAATCCTAGCACTCTGGGAGGCCGAGGTGGGTAGATTGCTCAAGGTCAGGAGTTCAAAACCAGCCTGAGCAAAAGGGAGACCCCGTCTCTACTAAAAATAGAAAGAAATTAATTGGCCAACTAAAAATATATAGAAATAATTAGCCGGGCATGGTAGCCCATGCCTGTAGTTCCAGCTACTCGGGAGGCTGAGGCAGGAGGATCGCTTAAGCCCAGGAGTTTGAGGTTGTTGTGAGCTACGCTGACGCCATGGCACTCTAGCCAGGGCAACAGAGTGAGACTGTCTCAAAAAATAAATAAATAAATAAATAAATAAAAATAAAAATTATATAAGCAATAATAATAAAGTATTGTTTGAAGGTTGAATAGCCACCCATTATTATGTAAATGTACTGTAAAATATTTAAACAGACTCCTGATATTGGACATACAGGCTATTTCTAGCTTTCATGAAGTTATAGAAATTAATGATTTCATATAACTGTGTGCATATATGTGAATATATATAGGTGTATGCATATATATCTACATCTATATCTATTAATCACCTATCTATCTCTCCATTCATTTGTATTTCTATTAGAGGGGTTGTAGGCTATATTTTTAGAACTAGAATAGCTGAGTTTAAGGTATATGCTTGTTATAAAGTTTGATAGATATTACCATGTTGCCCTGTAAAAATACTGTCTCAATTTACTCTCCCATCAATAGTACTATGAAATCTTTTCATTTTTACAACTCTGATAGGCTGCACATAGTAGTATCTCACCGTTATGGCAATACGTTTTTTAAAAATAACAGCTTTGAGATATAATTCATACACTATAAAATTCATACTTTCAAAGTACACAATTTTGTGGCTTTTAGCATATTCACAAAGTTGTGCATCAATCACCACTATCTAATTCTGGAATATTTTTATTACTCCCAAAAGAAACCCCACACCCATTAGTAGTCATTGCCCATTTTCCCTTTCCTCCAACTCTGGCAACTGTTAATATATTTTCTGTCTCCATGAACTTGCCTATTCTGGACATTTCATATAAATAGAATCATATAATACGTAACCTCTTGTGCCTGGATTCTTTCACTTAGCATAGTGTTTTCAAGGTTAATCCAGGTTGTAGCACGTATAGGATTTCATTCCTTTTTATAGCCTAATAAGATTCCATTTTATGGGTATATATATATATACACACACACACACACACACATATATGTACTCTATTTGTTTATACATTCATCAACTTGTGAACATTTTACTTGTTTTCACTTTTTGAATATCATGAATAACGCTACTAGATATGTCTGTATGCAATTTTTTGTGAACATATGTTTTCAGTTCTCTTGGGTATATACCTACGAATTGAACTGGGTCACACAATAACTCTATGTTTAACTTTTTAAGGAATTGCTAAAGTGTTTTCTAAAGCAACTTCAGTGCTTTATATCCTTTTTATATTACAACATACTTTTTTTTTTTTTTTTGAGACAGAGTCTCACTCTCTTGCCCAGGCTAGAGTGAGTGCCGTGGCGTCAGCCTAGCTCATAGCAACCTCACACTCCTGGGCTCAAGCAATCCTTCTGCCTCAGCCTCCCAAGTAGCTGGGACTACAGGCATGCGCCACCATGCTCGGCTAATTTTTTCTATATATATTTAGTTGGCCAATTTCTTTCTTTCTATTAGTGGCAGAGATGGGGTCTCACTCTTGCTCAGGCTGGTTTAGAACTCCTGACCTTGAGCAATCCGCCCGCCTCGGCCTCCCAGAGTGCTAGGATTACAGGTGTGAGCCACTGCGCCCGGCCACAACATACTCTTAAATAACCAGTGGATCAAAGAAGAAATCACAAGGGAAATTAGAAATTAGAAAAAACTTTAAAATAAATGAAATTGAGGACAAATATTCATGCAACATGAGTTGCAGCAAAAGTAGTGCTTAGAGGGAAATTAATAGATGCATAAGCCTATGTTAAAAAAAGAAGAAAGAACTCAAATCAATAACCTAATTTTCCACCTTAAAACACTGGAAAGGAAGAGCAAACTAAACCCAAAGCAAATAGAAGGAAGAATACAATAAAGATTAGAATGGAAATAAATGAAATAGAAAATAGAACAACAATAGAGAAAGTCAATTTAACCAAAAGTTGGTTCTTGGAAAGATCAACATCACTGATAAAACTTTAGCTAGACTGACCAAAATAAAAAAGAAAGAAGACTCAAATTATTAAAATTAGGAATGAAAGAGGGGACATTACTATCAACCTCATAGAAATATACAGGATCATAAGGAAACACTATGAACAACTGTTTGCCAATAAATCAGCTTAGATGAAGTGTTCAAATTCCTAGAAAGACACAAGGTACTATAACTGACTCAAAAAGAAAAAAACAATCTTAATAGACATATACCAGTGAAGAGACTGAATTAGTAGAGTAGTCCCCCCTTAACCACAGGGTATATGTTCTAAGACCCTTCATGAATGCTTGAAATCATGGATTGCATGAAACCTTATAAATACTATGTTTTTTCTTACAGTGTACATACATGCCTATGGTAAAGTTTAAGTATTACTTAATAAACAAGGAATAGAAAGGAACTTTCTGAACCTGATAAAGAAAATCTAGAAAAACTTCACAAATCACGTAGTACTTAAGGGTGAAAGGCTAAATGCTAACCCTCTAAGATGAAGAACAAAACAAGTATGCTCACTCTTACCATTTCCATTCAACAGCATACTGGAGGTTCTAGCCAGGACAATTACGTAAGAAAATAAAATAAGGCCGGGCGCGGTGGCTCACGCCTGTAATCCTAGCACTCTGGGAGGCTGAGGCGGGCGGATTGCTAAAGGTCAGGAGTTCGAAACCAGCCAGAGCAAGAGTGAGACCTCGTCTCTACTATAAATAGAAAGGAATGAATTGGCCAACTAAAAATATATAGAAAAAATTAGCCGGGCATGGTGGCGCATGCCTGTAGTCCCAGCTACTCGGGAGGCTGAGGCAGTAGGATCACTTGAGCCCAGGAGTTTGAGGTTGCTGTGAGCT
>CAUYRT010077518.1:0-41777 GCA_963574885.1 Lepilemur ruficaudatus
CAGGATGTAAATTTTATATCTCATAACTTCTTTTCACTTAATCCAGCAATGTCTCATGAGCCAGGCTGTGTTTATAGACATTGGCTTTATCTGAGCACAATCATTTAACGACTATTAAACTATGTGGCATGTGAAAAATCACTTTCCCCCTTCAGCTTCTATGGCAAGAGATTATAGTAAGAAATAAAGTTGAAGACCAAAATCAGGGGGAGGAAGATAAATTACTGTCATGATAGTACACTAGCAAGGAGGGCCTTGAGATGCAACCTCATCTCTAAGAAGCAGCATTTATGTTTACAAAGAAGCAACACAGTACAGATTAAGGAGCTACCAGTCCCAGGGTGTCCCTTTTGTTTCCAAGGGTGCGAGTTTGAGCTATCCTGGAGAGATGGGCCAGTAGGGGCCTCTTTCATTAACCTGATGGGTCCTGCCTTCCGGCCGCCAGGACTTTCTGCTGGAGAGGGTGGCCAGCTACTGAGAGAGGAGAAAACCTGGACCCATTCTGCCCGAGGCCCTATGCTTGTATTTTCCTCACCTTTTGGGGGACTGTGCAGACCAGTGGGAAGAAGCTCATTATGCACCCCTCACACCCCCGCAGTGCCCCGCCTTCCTCCAGCCCTGGGGGGATGCAGGGATGGAGAAGTCGGAACAGGCAGGTCACTGTTTTCTTCCCTGGCTGGGGACACATGAAGATGTTCTGATGGGGCCCTCAGGACAATGGTCACTTGGCATGTCCAAGACACTGGGCACATCACAGCTGTCATGTGCTTTGAAGGTTGCACAGAATAAAGGTGTTAGTGGTTTGGAGACTCAGGGACACATTTTTTTCCATAAATGAAAACAAAATTGCACTTGTTTGGTTGGTGCCTTGGGTGTCAGGGCCTTAGAGGCGAGTTCAAAGCACCTTGGAAAGACTTAATCTCTCCCTCAGCTCCGGTTCCTTTGTTTTAAGTCCAGGTTGGATGCCTTCCGCTCCGTTCCCATAGAGGGTCAGGCTGCATGGCGTTTGGGTTGTGCTCAATGGCTTCTTTGTGTCATTTAACTCTCCAAACAGAGAATTCAATGCTTAAGAAAACTCAGAGGTATCAACACGTCAGATATGGAGGGGACCTTTTAAATTAACTTCCATTTAGAATAACACATTATGATTCTTTGACTCATAAATAGCAGCAATAAAGCAAGATTGCTGCGTCGCTCTCCAGAGGTTGAGGATTGTTAAAGGAAGTACTGCAGGTACGGAACTCTGCCCATGGCTGAGTGTAAAAAAAATAACTCCAATGTTTTTAGACACTACTAAAGGTTTCTTAAACCAGTCCAAGTTAGTAAAGTATTAATCATATTAATAAAGGATTTGAGCATTTCAGCACACCCTGGAATCATATAGTGTGGAGGATTAAAGAATTACATGGCTGCCAATTCTTTGACACTCCTGCTGAGAAGTGGGGTCTGACTGTCCTGCCCCTGGATCTGGCCTGACCTTCCTGACTACTTGGTAACCAATAGAATATAGTGAGAGTGATCCTGGGTGATTTTTGTCATGAAAGGCTGTGCAGCTTCTGCCTTGTTAACTGATCATCCTGACGTCACCCTTGCTGGAGGTCACCTGTATGTGCTCCATTTGACAATCCTAACTGAGCCCAGTCTCCCAGCCATCTCTGCAAGGCGCCAGATGTGTGCGAAGCTGTCTTGGACCCCTCAGAAACAGCCCATCCACCAGTTGAATGCCACTGAGTGACCTTTGTCAATGCCACATGGAACAGAAGGACCACCCAGGCAAAGCTTGCTCAAATCCCTGAGTCACTAAATCATGCAATATAATAAGACGGATACTTTAGGCTGATCAATTTGGGGTGATTTGTCATGCACCAATTGGTGAATGGGACATGTTGTGGCTTTTATCTCCTCTAAGATGGTGGAATCCAGGTGAATGAAAAGACAGGGCCAGGTGGGAGGTGTGGAGTGGTTGAAGGCAGCTCCAAGTGGGGAAGGCGGAGGAAAGGAAGGAAGCTCCGTGGGGCCAGTTCTTCCATTTAGTACCCGCATTTTTCCCCCTTTGAGTCACTATAGGGATTGGAATACTCCGTCATTCAAGAACGTAAACCACCAGGGTATATAAAAACAGGCTGCATTATCAAGCAGGCTTTCTAGAACAAGATGTTCCTTTGTTGTAATAATTCCTCGTGAGAATTTTACAAGGAAATAAGCTTTTCATCTCCATGTAAAAGCTTCAATTGGTATCAGGCCATATTATTAAATAAGGATTAAAAATAGCCCTGGAGTTTTTAAAGCATAATTCATGTATGAGAATAAATGGCAAATGCCATTTTGTTTGTTCCTGGACTTCTTGCGACTTGATGCCACCTGCTGTGACAATGAGCACTAATATGGCTAAGCCGCCTGCTAGAATTTAAAGCTAAGAGCAAAGTGGTTCAGTAATTAAGCAGTGTGGGTCAAGGGTGCTCAACCATTTAATCCATCGAATAATAAATTAATTGTTACAATAGTTGAAAAGAATAAATACTATACATACTTGGGGATATGTTTAGGATTAGCAGGTTTTTTTTGAAAAGTTCAGATCTATGTTGAAAAGTTTTAAGATCTAAAGTATATTTCTTAGGATCTAAATGTAATGATGAATGAAATTATTTCTAAGTTCGAAAGACATGAAGGGTGAGACGCGAGTATCAGGGTGGAGCATAACCCGAATTATGGCCTGGACTGAGGCTCTGGTAAGACACTTTACCATTAGTGTGAAGGATGTGAGCACTGGAGTGGAGCTCTCCACCCTGCGGGAGGCAGGCGGCCTGAAGCATTGCTGGGGTGTGCAAACGAAGTCAATCTATAAGGTGTAATCCTCTGTGCGGACTTTTACGTATTTAAGAAAAAAAGATTCAACCTTTCTTTTCTCAAATGGGCTTTGCTGCACTCACGATACATTTTTCCTTTATGGACGTACAAGCAGTGTGATGCGTGATATCGGTGTCATGGGATAAGCTAGCGTGGTCACAATGAACACCACCAACAAAGACATGAAAAGGAGGGCACACCCGTCCTTCCCTTCCTTCCTCCTCGGTGTGGCAAGAGAGGACCCATCCCATGGTGTGGTTTTTATTCTGCAAGGAGTCTTATCTCAGCCACCGGGTTCTGTAGGTCGTGGCCGTCCTCACTGGCTGTTTTGTCGCTCCACTAGAGGGCAGGCGAGGGAAGAGAAGGAGCAGAGCGCAAGGAGACAAACAACTGGGTGGTTTCCATTTGGTTAGTCTTGCCTTTGCCTTGCAGCAAGGCTAAGAGACAGACGCCTTACAGACAGTCTGCACAGACATCCCGAGCGCCCTGCACTCTCTCCCCTCGCCCCGCTCAATGGTCCCACCCACCCCAGATGGCTCCATCCTACACCTAAGCAAGAGGAGGGGCTGAGACCAGCGAGGACTGCTAGTTTTCTGGCCCAAAATGTACAGGAACAAGGGAGAAGGTGGCGCCGAGCTGATAAAAGCTGGGGCAGCGTGTGGCAGGGACAGAGCTGGGCGGACCTCAGCGGGGGGTCTCAGGACTGGGCCGCAGTGAGACTGATTTCCCATCACCTCTCAGGGAGACCTGCAAGGAGGAATTCCAGAATTCCAGTGGGGCATCAAATTCTGACCGCCGCAATGTGAGAATTTCCCTGGAGAAAGAAGCCTTGCTCTATTCCATGAGCCCTGCAAAGGCGTCCTTGCCCCAATGGAAATTGCGAAATTGGTTAAGAACTTGGTACAGACTGGCACTCTCTGCTACGTTTCTACTGGTTTTACCTAGTGTTTTCTCTGTTACCCTCTCAAGTGGTTTCTGTATCCTTCAGAAACTTTGTGTCCCGTAGGACCCTCCTCCCCCAATTTTGTGGTTGATTGGAAATTTCTAGAAGCATTGTTTCTTTGGCCCTTGGCAAAAAAAATAAACCTCTGTTGTATTGTTGTTTCCATGGGAAAATCAGGCAATACACAAATTCAACTGACATATCATCTTTCCTAGGAATGTGGACCACTTATTAAGGATGTCCTCTCCCTGAAAGGTATCAGTGGGTGATATTTTATATAGTACCAGAATTTTTTTTTTGCATGCAGTCCAGATTTTCAGGACTGTATGCCTATGGCATACCTTATTCTGGTGGATTCAGTGAATTAGCTTTTCAAGTTTTGTGGACTATTATTTATTAAGTTCTTGCTGCCTGCACCAGTGGCATCTGAATAAAAATGGAAAGAGTCAGAAATCATTCGACTTATTAATGATTCCCCTGAAATCATTCAACTTATTCACAAAGAAGAATTTGTGAAACGAGTTTACGGCTGCGTATTTCTCCAACACTGTCCACGGTAGGTGGGATTTCAGAATGTTCTCGGTGCCCTGGGAGCCCACCGCTGGGTCAGGAATAGAGCAAAGCACGTGGAAGCTGATGTCTGTCTGGGTGAGCCCGCTCCTCGTGCCCCATTGTCACTGTACCCTCTGCCTTGAAGATGTGTTGCCACGTCAGAGACACCGAAAGTGTCACGGAGCACAGCAGTGCTGACAGTCAATGTGTTTTGGGGATCGTTGATTGCCTGATTGGGTCGTGTCTTCATTCATTGATTCAGTGAGCATGATTAAGCATTCCAAGTCCATAAAAAAATCTTTTATTATCTTTGCACAACTTTGTGTTTCGGAGTGAGGTTTTGTGTTTCTTGGTTTGGCGTACCCAACGTTTTGTGCTGTTTTTACTCTTGGGCCCTATTTTCTTGAGTTAGAACTTTCCTTTATTGTACGGAATCACAGACAAGACGGTGCAGAACCATGCCCACCTTAGCTCTCTCTTATCATGGTGTTTGTTGGAGGGTCTCTGTGGCCAGCATCCTGTGGTTAAGTGTGTGTTTGGACAGAGACGGGGGCCAGGGAACCGCAGCACGACGGGTCAGATGATGCCCAAAGCTGGTCTGGACGGGCTCAGGCATGTAGCGCACTGTGGAGTCAGAAATACCCAAGATCCAGCATACCCTGTCCCCTCCCTGCCCTTCACATCCCCTGAACCCTCTTATCTGTGTGGATACCTTTGTTTCAATGACAAGTTAATGAGAACTCTCACAGAGGCAGGAAAATAAGTCGTTTGCTTTTATTCCAATAGGAGCTTTCTTCCTAATAGGTCAGGGCACTTTTATAAAGTCGCCTTCAGTGTGGGGTGGGAGGAGCAAGGTGGGCCAGCTCTCTCGCGGTTCATAGAGCAAAGGGCACCTCCTCTCCTTGCCCAGGGAAGACTCTGCCTGCACACGCGTCTCTGCAGCGACATCCCCTGTTTCTTCCACGTGGGCTGCAGTTCCCGGTGCGGGGGGAGGAAGGTAGAGCGGAGAGAAGGATGTGCATTTGTGGGCTCCCACCGCCCTTTGGTTTTCCCACCTCCAGTGGTCGTGGGGAGACCTGCTGTTAGGAAGAAGTTGTCAGTGCTCAGCACAACCCCACAGACACGTGTGTGTCAAGGAGGTCACCCCATCCCCCCGGAGAAGCCCAGATTCATTGGTGTTAGGAGGAACTTTCCCAAAGAACGATGTTTTTTCTTGGGGGACCGGGAGGTGGGTGCAAATTAAACCAGAGACGGCTTCCAGGGTCTTCATGTTTCAGAGCACATGCCTCGCACCACGCTGTCCATTTTGAGTATTATTTTTTATAATCATTTACTGCTACTTCTTATTTCTGGTCCATTTTCTTATATGGAAAGTGCCCTAACAAGTGTCTCATGTACTATGTTAAGGGATTTGAAGTTCTTCTTATTTCTGAGAACCATCTGGGCTGGGCTGATCTCGGTGTCGCTGGCATTGCTTGGCACCACTCCGGCGGCACTGGACCTCCAGTCATAAATTAGAGTATAATTGCTCCCTGTGGCACTGGGCAATGTGGCCTTCTGGGGCTTTCTCTGGGGACTGGAGCTACTGGTGATTTTTCTTTTGAATTCACTTTATTAGGTTTGGCAAAAGCTTTGAGACACCTCCATGTCTTTGTTGGCTCTGACTTTTCCTTACACGCTGTATCGTTTTGATTGACCTCAGCACAGCATGAAATCATGCTCTTTGCTCCATATCATACCATACAAGCAGATTCTTCCCTTTCCTTTTATAAGCCATCCTAATTCCAGCTCTCCAGTCTTGAAGTGAGAGAAGTTTCAACTTTTTTATTCTTGGAAAAGATTGTTCCATTATTTTCTGAGTCTATTTCCCATGAGTGGATCATAAGAGCTTGTTTAGAGCTATGTATCACCCCAAACCACAGCCAGATTTCCCTATTGTAAAGTATTTGCAAATTATTCTATATAGAAAGTGATATTTTGTTGCCTCTTTGAGTTCTAGTTTCATATGCCTTACTTTGTTTTGCCCCCTAACCGAAGAGTGAAATATGGCAATTCCTCAGTCACTGGGATTGTCTAGATTGGATTTAGGGTAATAAATGGACATATGTAGAAAATCCCAGCCTCTGCCTGTGTGTGGTTGGTGTGTCCATCTACATGTGGCCAATGAAGTGGCTCATCACCCCGACACTGATTGCTGTATCCCCTGTACAATGTGCAACAAATTAGGGACTCTGGTTCCCTGGTCACCGAGGGTAACTGCCCCCTTTGAAAACAGCAGGGTTTGACTGTTTTGCTCTTCGACTGGTTTCTGGACAGTTATGTGAAGCTGATCTCAGGCTGGGTCGGGGACAGGGAATCTGGAAATAGTATCGGTCCCTTCCTTGTCTTTTCTCAGGGATAAGGGTGGGGAGGGAGTTACAATATTTGCCAAAAAAAAAAAGCATGTGGCTCAGAAAAGACTTCCTTATAATAAAGCCAGGGTGTTAGCCAGTTTGGTGTTTCTCCTTGTTTGGAGAGTGGCTGATCCTCTTTGGCCTTGAGCCCTGGGCCTTTCCTTTGCATGGGTCAAGCCCGGGCATGGAATATAATCTTAGGTACTGACAGTGGGAAATGGAGGAAGGCAAAGCTTCCCGATAATTCTGTGACATCCAAAGTATCCTAAAAGCTCTCCCTTTAAATTGCTGTTATCCACAGGGTGGTATCGCATGTCTCTGCTCACTGAGCAGAGTTCTTGTAAGAAGTTCTTGTAAGAACTTACAAGTTTTGCAAATTGATTTTCCATGATCTAGGAACACCTGAACTTGTAAGAATTCAGAGACTACAAGGAGAAGTAAAAATGAAATCTAATTGTTAAAATTGCCCCTCTGAACATAGTTCTAATAAAATGGTCATTTTCCTAAAATCTGCACTTTTTTTGGATTCTGTGATTTTCCTGCTTTTGAAGCTTAAAGCCAACTTTTCCTGTTTTACACATAATATGATTTTATGCACTCCTTGTTGATTCTTTCATCTCCTTTCACGAATGCAAAACGTCAGGCCAGTTTGTGTCTGAAGCTTGTGAAACCAGAGGCTTTGGTTTAATAATACAGGCTCACCTTTACATCTCCGTGGCCGGGAGAAAAGGGAGTGTCAGAGAAAATTAGCAGCCTCACATGGCTCAGGTTTCTTAAATATGAAGATTTGGGCCAGGTTTATGAAATTTACATTTAAATAAAAATACCCTCCCACTGTACCGTTGATCTGGCTTGTGGTCTCATAGTGCATTGTGCAATCTTGTCTCTCCGTTACAAGCAACTGTGTTTGTGCTGAGAGCTGCTCATTTATTTACTATTCTGTTGAAGTTATCCCAGTTAGCCAGACAACTAACTGCAGGAAAAACTGACCACCTAATTGACTGCAGGTGGCTTTTGTTCTCTTTGTCCTTTAAAATGAAGCAAAAGTTTTCAGTGAACATGTCATCCATGAGATCTATTAAGAACTTCAATTTAGACAGCCAAATCTTCATAGTGTCCTAGGTTGCTACTTTTCAGTATTCCAGGTGACTTAATTTTAGCTTTTGGGTACCCTTCATAGCTACAGTGACCAGCTGTAGTAACTAATACAGCTTCTCAAAACTGCCTCCGACCTTTTGGAAAGGGATCTGAGGAGCATATCTTTAGAAAATGAAATTTATTAAGATGGGACAAGAGTGTTCATCTAGCTTTGCGGCTTCATAAAATACCTGTGGGAAGGTGTCACCTACAGGAAGATGTAGAAAGGCCATAAAAAGGGACATTTTCATTCTGTGTGTGAGGAAATGAACAGACAGTGTCAACCTGTGGGGAGATTAGGGGTCACTGGAGCTGGTGACCTCTTCTAAGTTGGCCCTGGGGAAGACCATCTTGACAGACTGTAGCTTTTTTCTAGATAATCCTCTGAAATTCAGGCTTTCGTGGAAGGCTGGTGGTGGTAGATTTAGACAGGTGGATTCTTTTAGGTCTCGCACATCATACCACATAGGTGATCACCTGTCTTCCCCTGGAAAAGTTAACCCCAAATCCTCTGATTTCTGCCATCTTTGAATATTAAAAGGAAGCATTCTAAAATCCACATTGGCCCTAGACTCTATCTCATAATAATTCCCTTAAGAATCCTTAAGATCTTTCTGTTTACTGACTAGTTTCAGTGTAATAAAAAGTAGTATGCCATTTTCAGCTCCCAGCTGCAGAGAACTTTTATATATAGGTCATTGAAACTAACCTGAGTGTGTTTGAGGCATTGGACTTTTCCCTTTGTTAATCAATAGCTCCAGGCCTTTGGCCTCCTTAGAATTTGTCAGCATTACAAAAAAAAAAATAAAGAAAAAGCATGTACCTCTCCCCCTCACCGCCCTGGGAGCTACATGTTTCTAAAGAACTTTGCAAAAGAGCTAGGGAATTCTGAACGAACTGAGGAATTTGAATTTGAATACTTTCAGAGATAATTAAAATTTCTTTTTTATGGCCTGCTCTGCCTAGCATATGGGTGACCCTATTCCACCACCATGCTTCCTTTCCATCCCCACCCCAGTTCTTCAATGAGAGTCGAGAAATAAGTTACAAATATCAAATTGTTATTTTCCTAACATAAGCAAAATATGCACCCTCCAGCTACTGATCTCATATCAAGATGCATTGTTTAAAGCACACTGCTCAGGTCCCAGTTGGGTTTGGGACTGGATGCTCACAGTGCCTGGACAGAAAGACATCGTCCTCTTCAGATAGTTTTTCGTGGGGTCTAGGAGGGCTTTCAGAGTTAGGGAGACCAACTCATCCTAGTTTTTTGAGGACTTGCTTTTAAAACTGAGAATCCTATGTAGCAGGGAGTCCCTGAGTCCCTAGGAAATCTGGATGGTTTAGTCCTTACAGGGGCTAAAAACTAACTTGTAACATTTTCTGCCAAAACCTCATTAGAGACGGACACGGTAAAAGCGAAAGTGATCAATCTGAAAGTGCATCTCGAGACCACTAGGGGGCACCAGCGGCCTCTCGAAGTTGTTCCCACAGCTTGAAATTGGAGGGCAGGTTCTAAAAACCACAGAAAGGCACCAAGACTAAAAAGAGCAAAATGTCATGGGTGGACCCGTCATCCTCTTGACATGATGGCCTGGGACTGGGCCCTGTTAGATTTTTGGCCAGAGGGGCCCTCAAATCCATATTGCCAAGTTAAAAAATCAGGGGGAAAATAGCCACGCGAATCCAGTAGAAAGCTCCATTTAGGGCTTGTTGGCATCCGAAGATGCTGGAGAGGGACAAGCAGGGAGCCCCACGGTTGGGGCAGACACAGTTGTTGACGTTCACCAGTCCACACAGAGGAGCTGTGGTCTTGGCTTGGTTGTTAGTGGGTTCGATGCAGGCAGTCTCACTGCTCCCCAGAAAATGAGGGCACTGGCCCCATGCAGGAAGTTTCTAGAAACAGGCTAAGTGCGTCCTGCTTCAGGGTTTGTCCTTCTGAGTGACTGATTAGTAGCTGACCAGATGAACTGTCTTAGAGAAAGTCCTGGGATTCCCCTATGGGAATCCGGCTCTGTTAGTTTTCTATTGCTGCTGTCACAATTTACTGCAAACTTGGTGGCTTAAAACAGCTCAGGTTTCTTATCTTACAGTTTTGCTGGTCAGAAGCTTGACGTGGGTCTCACTGGACTAAAATAAAGTTACAGCCGGGCTGTGTTTCTTTCTGGAGGATCTGGGGGACAATCCGCTTCCTGGTCTTTTGCAGTTTCTGGAAGCCGCCTGCATTCCTTAGCTCACAGCCCCTTCCTTTGTCTTCAATTCAGTACCTTTCATCTCTCTTAACCTCATCCCCTAGTCGAATCTTTCCTGACCACAGCTGGGAAAGGTTCTCACTTCTAAAGACTCATGTGATGACATTGGGTTCCATCTCAAAATCCATAACCTAGACATCATTTGCAAAGTTCTTTTTGGCACATAAGGTAATGTATTCACAGGTGCTGGGAATTAGGACCTGGGCATCTTTGAGGTGCCATCATTCTGCCCCCTGCAGCAGTAAATCGTCTTAGAGCTTGTGCTCTCACATTCTGTCATTGCCACTCCCGGCCATGGCCAAGGAGAGTTAGTGGTCAAGGGTAGACCTATTTGGAAAGTCAGTTGGTGGTTACTTTCCTGGTCGCTTCTGTGATTGCCTTACTGCCCCTAAGGGATGCCTTCTCAGACTGTGAAATGAGAAGAACAAGTCTGAAAAGTCCTTTTTCTACATCAGGAAATGGTCCTACTTAGATTCAGTGCTCTCTGGGTGCTTTTACTGAAAGCTGTTCATGGCCAAGGCAGGCATTTGTCCTACCTGCCTTAAAACACGTCCAGACCCAAACTCTTTTGGCCAAATCACATGAAACATGCCCTGCCTGCCCCGCTGGAAGAAGAGGTGGACCTGGTCGCCCACGTGCGTGGCTTTGCAGGGCTCCCCAGCGACTGCAGAGAGATGCCAGCCCTGCCTGGTCCGCCAAGGCATGGGTGGGGGTGGGAGCTGCTGTTAACCAGGCAGATTGGCACCCCAAAGGTGGGTGTGGGGGATGCAACATCAAGGTCATTGTCATCCTGAGTCCTAGCAGAAGTTTCCTAGAGAGGGAATAGAATATGTACACAAGACTAGAGACTGCGACCTCTGTCCCCCCTGGCCACCAAAGTTGTCCACCAGGGCTGTCAAATGTCTTCTCCTCTCTGCCCCCAGCAAACAGGGCATGCACTTTGCAAAGCCTCGACCCAGCTCCACTGGGAAACAGCGTCCCAACCACTGTTCTCCTCTGTGTATCTCACCTGCTTCTGCTCTGTGTTCTCGTATCATTACGGACTCCTGCAAGCCCTCCGACCTTTACTGAACAGAGACGGGGGAAGCAAACAAGCAAACGAACATGCTAACTCTGAGGAAGGACCCTGCTAGAGCTGGAGCCCTCTGTTTGTCCCGGGTGGGCCAAGCAGGTGGATTCTAGCTGACTTCCTGGGTTCCAATCTTGCTGTGTGACCTTGGGCAAGTTTCTCTGCCTCTCTGTGTTTCAGCTTTCTCAAACGGAGATACGAACAGTAGTAGTGCCTATATCTGCTAGGGTTGTTAGTATTAAATTGAGTTAATGTAAGTAAAGTGCTTAGAACAGTGAGCAGCACAGAGCCAATGCTAGTATGTGTTAGTTGCCTTCATTATCATCATTATCATTATTATTTCGCAACACAGCCATTTTGTTCTTAATCACATTTGCAAAAGAGAGAACTGGAATATGTGATCTGCTTAAGGCCTCAGGTGTATTATTTTGAGAAGCCGCATCTAATTATGTACCTTCTTTTTAGAATGAGAGTTGGGAGCTAAATTCCAAGGGGCATGTATGGATCGATACTGATCTTCTGATCCCAAAATTCCTGGGACGAGGCACCCCTTCAGGTGCACCAGGGCACCCACTTTTCACTGCTGCTGATGGCTTGGGGATGCCTGCAATTTTCCCTCTGGGGCTTCGACAGAGCTTCTTTGTTTTCTCTTTAATCCAAGGAGAAATATGGAGGATCAAAGTGAAATTACAGCCTCTGTTGAGAGTGATTTAGAGACTTAGCAAGAGGAGGTCCTGGTGTCTGGCCCATTTGGGTGGTGCCCTTTGGCTTGGAGTGTCTATCACACCCCGAGACGGGCAGTTCTGGGCTAGGTTTGCCACCTGAGCTGCACCATTGATTCACCTTCGTCTTCAGTTGAGCATCAGATGTTCCCAAAAGGTGGCCCGACAGACAGCCAAGGGGAAAGGCTGTCCCTGTATTAGCTGGCTCGGCACAGACTTGGGGGGTTTGTGGGGCTTGTCCCAACTTCCCACTTCCCTTCCCCACCCTGATAGACTTCAGCCGCTGTTCATCTGTTCTCCCTCCCTGAGTCCTGGGCAAATCAGGGTGAGTTGGTCCCAGTGATTGTCATTTTGGATGGGTGGGGAAAGGAGCCCCTGTCAGGCAGGCTGGGGACATATTTGGGGACAGTTAAGGCTGGGAGAACTGCCAGTATGCTCCTTAGAGAGAAGTCTTGAAAGGAAGTTCTTCTGATGAGAAATTTTGTACAACTTGTGAGGACGGTGGCCGTTTGTTCCACAACGAGAGTTTTCATAGAGTGACTTCTGTGGGGGGCTGGGGGAGTGGGAAGGAAACCAACACATGCCAGGTGCTGAGAGGAGGCATTAGCACCTGTTCTGCACAGAAGGCTGACACGGTCTGCCCTGAAGGAATGTCACCAACAGGAAACAATTAGTAAATGATTGGGTGCTAAGCCAGACAGAGCTGATGATACCTTAAGTGAATTCAGAAAAGGGAAAAGCAATATTGACCAGAGAGACCTGGCAAGGGTCAAGGAGGCAGAATAACTTACCTGCCAGGGTAGGGGGCAGAGGTATTATAGAAGGTGGCAGGGGACCATTAAGGACACAGCAGTGGCCTGAGAGAAAGGCAGCGTTGGAGGAGAGTGAGGGGCTTGACTGGCAGATACTGGGAAGTGGGAAGGGAAGGGAGGAAGGGGCAGGGGAAGGAAGAGAAAAGAGGAAGGAAGGAATGGAGGAAAGAATGAGGAAGGAAGGAAGGAAGGAGGAAGAAAGTAAAGAAGGGAGGGAGGGATGAATTATTGAATGTCCCCAAGTGTCAGGCATTGTTCTGTGAGTTTTATGTGTAACATCTCGTCTAATGCTCGCCAATACTAAAGTGTTGGTGTTTTATCCTTACATTATAAATGAGGAAAGAGAGGCATTAGGTTAGGTGACTTGCCCATGGTCACCTGGGAGCAATGTGATTCCAGTTTGCTCTTGAATAACATTCCAGCAGAGTGGCCTAAGGACGGTGGTGTCTTACCAGGGTTAAGCTTGTCCAGGATACAGGAAAGATCAGAGAAGGTAGAAATCCCAGGCAGTGAGGCCCCCAGAGGGCTGCTGAGACTGTGGGCAGGTGGCCTCAAAGGCAGAAATGCCGTGCTGGGTGAGAGACTGATGTTCAGGTCAAGGGGAGGGAACAGTCCAGTTTCCATCCCGAGCACCTGGAAAGAAGCTGGGACCATTGACTGGATCCAGTTTGGAGAACGAGAGATCGAGCTTTTCCACCTAATCTTGTGTGTGCCTTTAGCAGGTTACTTAGCTTCTCTGAACCTCCGTTTCCTCCTCTGTAAGATGGGAAGACTAACAGGACATGTTTTAGGTGACTTTGAGAGAATTAATTCTGATAACGTTCATAAGTTATTTAGAACCATACTTGAAATCAGAGTAGGTGGTCAATGAGTGTTACAAACTGAATATTATCAGTTTTTAAAAATTTCTTTAGAAATTGCTGATTTTTGGAGGACTTTCCCTTTAATTCTCGTTCTACAAAGGGGTGGGCTACTTTGTTTCTCCCCCATGTTGTTATAATAACCCCTCTTAGTGTGGATCTGCAGTCCCGCTGTGTGGAACTTCAAATCCTGACGGGGGCCCTGTTGCCTTCTTCTCCCATTTCACAAAATTCACTCTCTCCAAGGGGACGGTGGAGACAAGAGAAAAAAAACCAGTGGTTCTATAAGGACTACACAGTTTGGCATAAAAATCACACTAATTGAGGCTTGTTAAAAAGTACCCTAAATTCCATAATTGTCTGTTCTGGTGTGCGCAGGTTTGGAACAGTAATGATGATGTTGATGGCGGTAATGACAATAATAGCTACCTTTATTGGGTGCCCAGAATATTCCAGTATATCATGCAGAGATCTTGCATGATGTAGGTGTCTGGATCCCTGTTTTTGAAAAGGGAGAAACTGAGGCTCAGGGAGAACAAATGAATTGCCCAAGGCCACGCAGTGAGGGAGTGGTGAGGCCAGAGTTCACACGGCTCTCGCCCGCCACCAGGCTGCCTTAGAGAAACCTGACGTTGCTTAAGAAATGGAAACGCCAACTTAGCAGGCAGATGGAGAGTCCTATAACTTTTTTTATTTCCAGAATTATTCAAAACCAAGAAGTAAGTTTCAGATATATTCAAATGTTGCACTTTAAGTCATAACCGTGGGCCAAGAGGCTGGGCACAGAGGGTGGCCGGGGAGGACTTTGGGGCCGGCGACTCGGGCCTGTTGGCACCCCTCTCGGGTTCTCGTCCCTCCCATCAGATGTGACTCTCAGTGGATGCTCTCTCAGCAGTGAGAATGTGTGAGCTTCTGAGAGGGAAAAAGTTCATGGATGTCGGCCCAGAAAAGAACGAGCGGGGAGGAGCTGCCAGGCACTTTCCGAGGGGAACCAGGCGCCAGGCACGTGGGAGCAGCTGAGCTGGGGCCCCCGTCGTTCTGTGAGTGCTTCCCGTGTGCCAGGAAGTGCCAGGGCCCCGGGGAGCTGCCCAGATGACCAGAGACAGGCCGGGAACTCAGACACCCACCAGAGCGAGGGGCTGCAGGGGCCAGGCTGCCCCACATGGAAGCAACTGCCCCCTGCCCGTCCCCAAAGCCCTTCTCCCAGTGGTGGGACAGTCTCCCGGTCCTGACCTCCTGCGGGTGTCAGGCCTCGATGCGGGGACGGTGGGTGCAGGCTGGAGGCGCGGTGAGCAGCGGCCTCCACGCTTCTCTTCCACGAGCACGGGCCACGTCAGCCTCGTGTCCTCCTGGGTTGAGTTCGCAGCTCACATGTGGCACCAGGGGCGTCCATCCCACTTGGGCCAGTTGTGTGTGCGGCAGGATCTTCTATGCTGAGGGAATGGGAGCCCGGCCTCCAGGGACGCGTCCAGGGCAGTCGCGGGGGAGCTTGGCGAGGGCTGGCTGTTTGGCTCCAAGGCCAAGGTCTTCGTGTTTGGCCACAGAGCGTAGGTTTGACCACCAGTTTCCAAAGCGTGTGGGGCCACCGCGTGTCCAGCAAAGGACTCGGGGAGGATTCAGGGAAGTTGGTGGGTGGGAGCCGGAGGGAGGGCGTCCTTCCCGGTCTGATTTGCTTTAACTCTGGCCGAGCTGCGTTCGGCCGTCCGCGGGGTCGGCTGCCAGGAAGGAGAGCCCTGGCTGGGGCTTTTGGCCACGTCGCTGCCTCTGAGGAGAACTAGCTCTCCGGCCTCCCACGTCAAACTCCAGCCTCTGACTCTCGCCTCCTCTGGTCGGCTACTGTTTTTCTGCAGTCTGCGTCCCCCTGAGCACTGGGGACGGCGCAGCCCGTCGTTACTCACTGACCTTCTGCATCCCCAGGGTGGGGACGAATTAGCTGTTTGTTCCCAGATTCCTCCAGCAGACGCCAAGTCTTTTACCCGGTTTTCTTCAAGGGCTGGAACCTTTCCCCGGTCACAGGACACGTGTCCTGCCTCCTTGGCTGAAAGCCAGTTATCAGCAAAGGAACAACTAGAAAATGACCAACTTATCGTCTCTTCCTTTATCTCCCCTGCACCCCTCAAATTGTTTTTCATTATATTTGGGGAGAGTAGAAAAAAGTGCCGGTGTTACAGAATGTGTTTACCATTTAGGCCCACACAGAATTTTCTAGAAAGAAGGTAGAGCCAAGACAGTGGTGGGTGTTTGGCCTGCTCTGGTGGAAGGAGAGGGTGAGGTGCCACCAAGACCGTCTGGAGGGGTCCTCACCCTGTCAGGTCTGCGCCGGGATGCCAGGGGTCCGTTTGTCCCTCCAGGATGGCAGGGGACAGGGAGTCATTCCCGTGGAAGGTGGTGAAGTGGATGCTGCCCCTGACACGCACCTGCAGACCATCAGGGAGGTCATTTGCCTGAACAAAAAGCACTTACAGAATATTAAAAAAAAAAATCTTTTCTACAAATTCTGAGTGGATTAAGTGTGGAAGGAGCAGATGGGACAGGCTGTAATTTAAAGAGGGCCCATGGTGCCGAGGACCTGCTGGCCTTCATGTGACCATTCGGACCCCCACAACCCAGGCCTCGGGGGGCTCTGTGGGGGTAGGGGGAGCCCAGGACCCAGCAGAGCCACCCACGTTCTCA
The DNA here is from genome assembly GCA_963574885.1 of Lepilemur ruficaudatus. Classification (NCBI taxonomy): domain Eukaryota; kingdom Metazoa; phylum Chordata; class Mammalia; order Primates; family Lepilemuridae; genus Lepilemur; species Lepilemur ruficaudatus. The sequence goes on from CAUYRT010077518.1 coordinate 16,261, forward strand.
AACGCCACGGCCACTGTCAGCGGCAAACAGAGTTTCTTGGGACCTGTCGGAAGCATCATGTCTTTCTTTTGAGAACTACCTTCAGGGGCGCTCAAAAGAGTTGAATTTGAAAGGCAAACGTACAATTCTGGTTGAGTCTTCACTGGAAACCAAAGACACTCTGATCTCTCAAGCTGCTCGATTTGATTTTATCAGAAATGTATCCATGCAACAATTTCCCCCATAGGCTGAGAACTCTGCTGAGAAATTTTAGCCCAGAGTGCACTTAGCCCAAGAGAATTTTCAACACCGGAAAAAAAAAAAAATCATGAAACGTCCCAATTCTGGCGACAGTGTCAGTTATTCAGTCCTAATAGGCATGTATCTGTCCCACCATCTTGTCTGGTTGATGAATGCGATGCTCTCCCATTATTGCTCAATAATGCGCGGTGGAGATGGAGTATCCTCGCCTTTATTTTTGCTGGCACGTCCCAGCACTGGAGCACATTAAAGTAATAAAATTAGGCAGCAAGGCATCCCAGTCACTCCCACCATGTTCCCGTAACCCCCTCATTTACAACAGACAGAGACAGAAAAAAAAAAAATTTTTAGAGCAATTTAAGATGAGGCAACACAGGATATGTAAATTCCGTTTTATTGGCAGCCAGGGCAGCTAGCTAATTCCTCTCAAATGCCTTAGAGACTTCAGCTCACTAGCCCCGCTGGATCAGTGCAATTTAGCTTTAAGGCCACATGGGGGGGTGGGGGACGTCCTCGCTGTGGGCACTGTGGCCCTGCAGACATCGTCCTGCCCTCTGGCCAGATGTTTCGTCCCAGTCGCTGATCCGAGAAGGAGCCTGTTAAGAAGTTTAAGTTTTTACTGAGTCGGATGACTAAGGCAGTTTTTATTTTTCAGAAAATTTATTGCTCCTCCTCATTTTATTCCTCCAAAAGAAGTAGCTGCCAGGGCTCGGGAAGTTTGAGACAAACCATTGCAAGGGAAATCACTGACTTGAGTTTCAGACCAGAGACAGAGCGAGGCAGAGAGCCCTGTGCAATGCCCTCGTTCTCCAGATGCCCCAGCGGAAAGCAGCTGCTGCCAGGGGAGGGGACCCGCCAGACGCAGAGCTCTCTGTCAAGGGCAGTTTGATCAGGACCCCCTCCCTGCGCTGGGGCAGGGATTTTGCCACGTTTGCAATGAGTTACAGCAGTGCCCCAAAGGTTAGAGAGAACAGGGAAAAAGAAAAAGAAAACAATTGCCCCACTCAAGTCAGAGGTTTAAAAGCTGCAGAGCAAGTCAGGACTGGCCGAAATATGTGGCTTCGTGTCCCTGAATTTTCTTCTCCCCCTTTGCTGGGCTTGACTGTGCCCAAACCTGCAGTGGTTTAAGAGGGTTCACAAGTAGCCAGTCCCTGGGAGTTTTCTGTAACCGAGCTCTGGGCCTCCCTGGGCTGCAGAACAGGGAGTGAGGAGGAGGTGCGGTGGCCTTTAACATGGGCCATAGGGTGGGTGGTGGGACCCCAAGGGGGAGAATGGCCTCAGATGGGCAGAGGGGACTATTTTAGGGCCCATCTGCAGGGAGTTATCAGGACTACTTACTTGGACATATGTGTCATAACTGTCCACCTCCCCATCCCTCGGTCTTCTAGCAACTTCGCAGACTCCACCTGGGGGAATTCTCAGACCCTCCCCTCTCATAGGTGCAGGGGCCCCAAGAGGGGAGTGTTGGGGGTGGAGGGAGGTGAAGCACAGTCCAGAGCTGAGGGGACTCTGAATTCAGGGATCTGGGTCTACTGGTGCCCCTTTATGTATATTAAGGGCCCACATCATCTCCATGCTTATGGGGCTGTATTTATCAACTGGAAAAACGTCTTCTTATCAATGGATCATCCTACAGGGGATTCGCGAGGCTCCGTCTTACACGTTGATGATAGCGCTGCTGCACCCACCTTGCCTCTTTCCCAGGACTGGACCATGGCGGTGCCTCCCCCAGCCCGGTTCCCGACCTCCAGCGTTAAGTCGCCTCGGGGAGCTTGTTAAAGATTCAGATTCCTGGGCCCCACAAGACCCACTGAATCTGACTCTCTTTGGGCTTTTTTTGAATGAATATTTTTACTTTCTTTTCTTTTGTAGCGAGGTAAAACTTATATTCAGTAAAGTACCTAAACCTTAAGACTTTGTCAATTAAATATGGCCCTGTAGCTACCACCCAGATCAAGATATAGAACATTTGCACCACCCAGGAGTCTTCCTTCTGTGCTTTGCAGACAATACTCATCTTCGAGGGCCACCTGCCATTCTGACTTCCCTCATCACAGAGATGTTGGCTGTGCTTGAACTTCGCCTACATTGAATGATGCAGGACACTTTTGAGTCCGGCTTCTTTCTCTCAACATTATGTGAGATGCATACATGTTGTTGCTTCTAGTAATTCTTTTCCATTGTGGTGTGTATCCATCCCATGGTTTAAATATACTACAACTGATGTATTTATTCTACTCTTGATACTAACTGGGTCGTTTCCGGGTTTTGGCTACTACGCGGAAGCTGCTGAGAATATTTGTGTAAGTGTGTTTTGGTTCCCCTAAGCACTCATTTCTGCTGTGAGCGGAATTGCTGTTGTCCTAAGGTAGATGTGTGGTTAGCTTTGGTAGATAACTGCCAACTGGCTCTCCAGAGTAGTTGGACCAACTACTCATACTCTTGCCAGCAGTGAACGGGAATGCCATTTGCTCTGCTTTCTTGCCTACTCTTAGTATTGTCAGACCTTTTAATTTCAGTCATTCTAGTAGGTGCATAGAGCCTCTCCTTGTGGTTTTAATTTGCATTGCCCTGCTGGCTTATGATGTTAAGAATCATTTCACGTGCTTATTGGCCACTTGGATTTCCTCTTTTGTGAAGAGGCTAATCAAGTCTTTTAAAAATGGGGTTGTCTGACTTTTATCCTTTTAATTTTGTAGGAACATTTATTAATGGTCTTTTATCCATTCATTTGTTATTGGTAACCTCTCTAGGTGATGTAAGAACACTCAAGTCAGAGAATCACCCCTGGAGTACTCTTTAAATTGTCCACTTTTCTTGAAACATCTTTTTTTTTCTTTTCTTAAATTTCCAAATAAGCAGCTCACTCTCTGCCTTCTGTTATTCAGGTTATAGATACAGTGCTTTCCTCTCCACTCCTTAAATGGCGATATGTGGCAGAAATGGGCTTCATGTATTAAATGTGCCTGGGTCTTTGTCATCGAGTGTTGGCTGAGTGTAGGATCGAAGCCTAGGGATGTTGGGGGCGTGTCCAGGCCAGCTCCTTGCCATTTCCGCAGCATTTTACTAGTGCCGTAACCTTGCCAGAGACTTGTGGAGTGAGGGGAGATGGTAAGAGAAAGAGGGGTTTCAGGACTTTGCTAGCTTTGGTCCTGTCACTCCACTGGCCAGGAACCGAGAAGCTCCACAAGCATCTCCCCTGTGATCCCCATCACTCACCTCTCTCCTCTCCCAGCAGCCCCTGAGAAGGAGGATGTATGTTTCTCTTCTGTGTTTGGGGGGTCCTGCTCTGGGGCCTTAGCAAGGACCTATTTCACATCCTTCCACCTCAACACTGACTGTGTAACAACCCACCTTCTGGGTACAAGCATTCCCATTCTATCTGTGCCACCCCGTAAATCAGAAGAGGGGAAACACAATTTTGTAGTGTCCGGGATCTGAGAACTCCTGTAATCCACCCCGTCCTTCTGTGGATGAGCGCAGTAGGGGATACTGGAGACGGCGCCTCGTGGGAGAGTCGGCTGGTGTGTTTTTGAGCAAGATCGTCGTGGAAGGACAGGCAGGTGAAGTGCCTCTCGTGGAGAGGATTGAGAGAGAGGGAGCGAAAGAGCGTGTGTTTTTTGCCTTTGGTAAGGAAGGGAGTTCCCTCTTGCTGCTCTTCCCCTCAGAGAACTGCTACTTAGGGGCCTGGCGTGGCAGGAAGTGGTGAGGTGGTGGGGAAGGAGGAGAGAAGGCTGAGTACAGTGCACGCCTGTGTGCGTGTGCATGTGTGTGCGTGTGTGTGTGCATGTCCTCTCCCCTCCCCCACACCCCCTCCAACCGGGCACAGAGGCTGAGCCAAAATGGCCCCAGACGATGTCTACAGTGTCGTGACCACTCGTAACAACTCACGATTTCGAGTGTGGAATTGGGGTGTCTGGCGTGACAATGGCTCAGACAGAGATCTCTCTTTCCACCCGTAGGCTGGGTATGACGGCGAGAGTATCGGAAATTGCCCATTTTCTCAGCGTCTCTTTATGATTCTCTGGCTCAAGGGTGTTATATTTAATGTGACCACGGTGGACCTGAGAAGGTAAGACAAGGTTTCTGCACTATTGAAATAACTGGACCTAATTCTTTACACACACACACACACACACACACACACACACACCCCTGGGGCCCACGGGTGATGTCACGGGCACGTCCATCCTCCACCAGGAGCCTGAATGGAAGCCCGAGTGTGGGCCAGGCGGAGTAATTACAGGACGGCCGGGCTGTAATCTGTGCGGAGCGGGAGTCGCGGGCGCCAGGAGGAACCTGCTCTCCCAGTTGCTGGTCAGCCCGCACCTCTCCTGCCTCTGCAGTCCCGTCTGAGCACCGTTCCTGCGTGGTATCGCTGGGGAGAGTTAACTCTTCACCTCTGCATGGAGGAAAGCAAGCACAGAGGGGCCCGTCGACAGCCCCATAATTTGTTAATGAATACCTTACGTTTTATAAACCCACAAGCTACTTTGAAATTCTCAAGACTTGTTTCTCTTAAACTGGGGAGGACAACGCTAAGCCTTGGAAATGAGTCCAAGCGCTGTTCCCTCCCTAGGAAACCCGCAGACCTGCAGAACCTGGCCCCCGGAACCAACCCTCCTTTTATGACTTTTGATGGTGAAGTCAAGACGGATGTGAACAAGATCGAGGAGTTCTTAGAGGAGAAATTAGCTCCCCCGAGGTAGGCCTCATAGAAACAGCATTCAGAACATCCTTGTCATTTCCCCTCCCCCACGACAGATAATTCTAAAGCTGTAGGCGTCTGGTGGCTGTGGCCCCTGGTGCTGCTCACGTCCTTAGTCATGCCCGTGGTGTACCGCAGAACACACAGAGCCGGATCGGAGTGAAGGGGCCTGGACTTCAGGGCTCTGCACCTGCAGCCCAGCAATTAGGGGGTGACGGCAGGATGTGGGAGGGGAGGGGTGGATGGCGTGATAGCCATTTCTTCAGCTGCTGCTGCCAGGCGAGGGGTGCATGTTAGGATGAAGTGTCACAGAGTGTTGGTCCTGGGGGGAGGGACCCTTCTACGCCGTCCCTTTCATTTTCTAAGGAAGGGAACAGAGACCAGCGGGGCCAGCTGGGGTCCTGCGTCCCTGGACTGGTCACTGTCAGGACTCTCCGTCCAGTGCTGTTATCACAGATTGTGTCCCTTCCCAACCTTCAAGAGAAAGATTAGGAAAACATTCAAGGAGAAGTTTTCATTTTTATATCCACCTGGAGAAAGCTATTTTTCCCCATTGTATTATCCTAATTCCAACATTGCTTATCTGTGATACTCCAATTTTGAACTTTTCAAGGTACCCTAAGCTGGGGACTCAACACCCCGAATCTAACTCCGCAGGAAACGATGTGTTTGCCAAATTTTCAGCATTTATAAAAAACACCAAGAAGGATGCAAACGAGCGTGAGTACCACCCATCTTCCTGTTTCCCATTTCAACACAGACCTCTGCTCGGGCCCTAGCATGGTTAGTGATAAAAAATCCCAAGAATTCTGACCCATTTCACAGAGGGTAGAGATAAGGAAATAAGGAAAAAGCACCTCCAACTTTGAATCTGCACATGGGTTCGAGGAGACTGAATGCTTCGTCTGGAGGTTGGGAACCCAGAAAGTGACATTTTTAGGGAAAAATATTCACCACCCAGGTGTCCCCCACTGCATCATGGGAGTTGTTCTAAATGATGCTCTGCCTGTGCCTTGTCTCATCATAGACTTTCCATAAGTATTTTTTTGAATAAATACATGAGTTTTAGAAGTAGCAATGTTGTGTAGACAGTAGCGTAATTTTCCAGGGAAGAGTGAGTCCTTTATTCAGATATTCTGACTCTACCTGCTCCCTTCCCAACGCCCACGGCCGGCCGTGTCTCAGGAAGGAAGGGTGACAAAGCCCAGCCTTCACGGCTGCTGGAGAGTGACACTGACTTGCAAGGCCCGTCTTGGTAATTTCTTGCCTTTCTGTTTTAGTTTATGAAAAGAACCTGCTAAGGGCCCTGAAGAAGCTGGATGATTACTTAAATAGCCCTCTGCCCGACGAGATAGATGCCTACAGTACCGAGGATGTCGCTGTTTCCGCCAGGAAGTACCTGGATGGAGATGAGCTCACGTTGGCCGACTGCAACCTCCTGCCCAAGCTTCACATCATTAAGGTTTGTCTTTCCTCCCGACACGTGCATTGAACGCTCGAATGAGGCTTTGTTCTATTTTGTTGTGACTTGTGTTTGGGCCAGGCATTTCAGCAGCCTAAAATGCAGGCACGTGAGTTAAAAACTCTAGCTCGTTTCTGTTCGGGGCAGCCAAGCTTCGAGTTTCGACACATGGAACCATGGGCTTCAGATAATCTCTGCAAGCACCTGGGAACTTGGCCAGGTCTTCTGCTTCTTTTTCAGCCCGACCCACCCAGCGTGAAGGAAAGTTACATGACAGTGACTCAAGGGGTTCATGGGTCATAGCTGGCATTTAACACAGGAGGTTCACGGATGATGCGTGGGGTGATGCGTGGGATCTGGGGCTGCTAAAATGTGGACTCCATCACTTGTTGGCAATTGCAGGGGTGAACGTGGCCCTTTCTGGGGATGACAGAGGAGTGTCCTGCAAGCTCTTAACACTGACCCTCGACAGCTGAGAGCAGTTGACAGCTCCTTGGCTGGGCCTCTAGCATATTTGGTGCCCTTTCTTCCCAGATAACATGATATAAGAGTCACGGGTTATATATCATTAAGGTTAAAGACTTTCTAGACCAGTGGTGCTCCAATCTTCATAGGCATAAGAATGGTTTGGGGAGCTTTTTAGAAATGTAAGTCCCTAGGGGATAAAGTGGTAAATCAGCACTTATGGGGGGACCCCTGAGGTTTCAAGGTAGAGGGACCCCTTAGCTGCTGCTGCTGCTTCTCAGCAATGCTCCCAGCCTCTCTACCACGTGCAGAGGTGGTTGGTGTCACTGTTGCTCTGCCCTTGGCCTTCAGCAGCCCCGTAGCTCAGGAAGAATCACAGGACTTGCTCTGGGGCCTCTTGGTTATTAAAGTCCCAGTAGGTCCAGAGCTAGGTCCCTTGGTATAAGGGGAGGAGAGAGAACTACGGACACACAAGCCATTGACTGTGCGCTCTAGTAACACGCTTACTTGGCGTTTAGAAACCACACATTAGGTTCACGCAGTCTGTGGCGCTGGTGCTGTGGGCTGCCAGCCGCGCGGATGACTCCATGCCATTCCCTTGCCTTGGTCGCCTGCCTTTCTTCTTCCTCCCTCTTTCAGTCTCACTCTTGGCCCTGTTTATCTTCCTTCTTCTCTCTTCCCTGCTGTGCTCAGGGGAACCATCCTGAAACTCAAGCCCTCAAGCTGCTGCCCGTCCCTCAAGCGAGTGCTTTTCAGCAGCATTGCCAGGGCCCCAACATCCAAAAGTCAACAAAAGCATCTCAGAAACCTGCTGAAGCTGGGAGCCATTTTCCAACAGCCATTCGTACAGTTGTGTTTGGATTTAGTCCCTTTCAGTGAATGCTTGTCGTCATTGCTGTGACCGTGAGTGCTGTGACATGGCAGAGGCTCGTGGAGGTTGAGGAAGAGCAGGAGAGTATCCCGGGCACCCGCCATTAATCGCCGTTCGTGTAGCTCCTATGGAAAAAGGCTACTGTGAATTTCAGTAGAAGGGGTAAGCTTCAGGGTGAGGTAAAGCAGCCCATGGCTCCAATGCAAGACCCAGCAGCAAAATCTTCAAAGCCATTTAGCACTCAGAATACCAAGCAGCTTAATGATCTTCCAGAGTGGAGCACTTCTGAAAGGAAAAGAGAATCAATCTGAGGGAATTATGGTAAAAGACGAGAGAGTGAAGGGATTTATAATTTATTCCCCTTCCTGAAGCCTGGCGAAAGCAATATGAAAAATAAAGTATCAGTTTCATCTTTCGTAAAGCTACAAAGAGATGACAGATCACCAACTTGAAGGCTACGGGGCTTCACCCAGCGGGCGGTGCCGCAGAGCCGATGCAAGTTTCTCCGTATCTTCAGCAAAGTTGAGATTTCTCAAACGTCTCTGCTTGAGGGCTAGGGCATGTGGTGGGCCATGAGGGGACTTCCCTATAAAGATCACTTTTGAGCCGACATCTGTCGGGAGGCAGAGCTGGAGCGTGACAGAGGTGCCATCTTCCTAGTCTGTGACCCAGCCCCTAATCCACAGGAACAGTCTGGAGGAGAAGTGGAATGGGAGGAGAGAAGAGAAGTGGCATTTTACTTCGTGGCTGCTGAGCAGAGAAAAGAAACGAGCTCCCAACCTGTCAAGAGAGACTATAAATTGCCCAAGTTTCATTTTTAGCCATGGTGACCTTCTGCATAATCTGTGTGCCTCAGAGTGGAGTGGAGGACGCCCTAACCCAAATCCCAACCCTAACTCAAATGTGTCCCTGGGCAGAGTGAAGGGCAGTGTTTAGGGACAGGGTGCTTGACAGTAAATATCCAGGTGCACCTGCCACTGCCCTATCCCACTCCCTTTGTACCACACTATTTTTAGGCAAGTGGTAGGTCCAATAGATCTGCCTCATTCAAAGAGGATGAAGGAATCCAAGTGAGACATCTGTATAGATAGAGATGATCAAAATCAAAAGGGGAGAGAAAAAGACAAAGAGAAGGACCAAAAAAAAAAAAAAAAAAAAAAAAAAGAGAAGCAGGCAGAAGATATATATATGTGTATATATATATACATACACACACACATGAATGATCAAGAACTGCTCCAACAAATTAAAGAACATTCCAGACAGAAACTTTTCTATAGTCTCAAAGAGAATACAAACCTTTTGAAAATAAGCTCAAAGACAAGACACAGGATGTCCAAACATATAATATCACAGATGGATGAATATCGGGCTGGCAAGGCTCAAGAAAAAAAGTAAAGACAAATAAAATAATTGCAGAGATAAAAGATCCATTAGACAGAGCAAGATGCAGAAAAAGATATTGCAGAAATTACTCATGGATTTGGAGGATAGGCTTGAGAAAATCACCCAAAATCAAGTGGAAAAGAGCAGAGATAAAGATGATTGGAGAAATCCTAGATGTACATAATCAGGAACAGAGAACAGAAAAGGAAAAAGAAAAGAAAAAAAAAAAGAAGGTTCAAGGGCAAAATTATTTTAAATGAAAGGATGGCCTGAGCCTTCGGTTTAGATGACCTGCCGTATTTAGGAAAACATTGCCCCCGAATGATCAACACACTGACACCTATTTGATACATTACTGAACTTGGAGAATAACAAAGAACCCTTTGGACATATTACTTCAATAACAGAAACAGTAGTGATAACAAAAATAATAAAATAAATAGTAAAGCCACCTACATAGGGAAGAAATTCAGATAAGCCCCAGATGTCTTCACGACCACATTAAAAAGTCAGAAAAATGATGGTTTAATATCTACAGAGAATTAAGAGAAAGGATGTGTGATACAAGTATTTTATATCCAGGAAAATTGTTGTTTTTACCTAAACGTTTGTCTTATGCTGTGGTTTCTCTTTAGGATGAGTAAATCTTTCACCCCTTACCTAAAGTTCTGGTCTCCCATTTTAAAAAATAAAATTGCTCTATGATGAAATAATCAAATGATAATCAAAATCAGAATCAAGGAACAGAGAAGACGTGTGATATAAAAGGACAGGTGCTAAACGGAGAACCGATTTAAATCTGAAACTGGTACTAAGATCAAACAACTGGGGATTACAGGGACGGAACAGGGTCAGAAAAATGTGGATGTTGTTACAACCATTAGAAGGAGAGTAAGAGAGAGGAGGTGGAAAGAAGAGTATATACATGAGTTTCCTCATTTGTCCTCATCAGAAGTCAATAGACAGCACCTAAATTTAATAAATCAAGAAACAGAGAATTCCTGTTCTTTAAAGTTATACAGGAAACCACTGGAAGGGTTAAGACAGACCATAAAGCTTCTAAATCACCAGAAAGGGAAACACACACAGAACACACGCCTACACGCAGACAGACAGAAAACAAAGTAAACAGTATATTCAGAAAGTATGATATAAAATGAGATTCCGTCTGTAAGAAGCACGCACCTAACCGATTGACTCAGAAATGTTAAAATAAAAAGGTGGACAAACATAAACTAGGCAAATGCAAACAGAAGGAAAGCAGAATTCTTAACATTAACATTGTTAAGTTTGAACTCAAATAAAAGATGTTAATTTCTAAAAGTCACATGGTCCTGTATTGCTGGCACACTGTGCCCACGGCTGCTGGCCTCTGAGAAATAAGTCCCAAAGACCTTCTAATTTGTGGTCAATCCCATGCCCGCTTCATTCAGACATCCCAAGAACCAGTGGGACGGGAGATGACAGAGCAGAACTAGCCTGGGTCGCCCTGGGTCCCTGTTACACAGGTTGAACTGTGATTGTGTTCCCAATTTATATGTTAAGGTCCTAACCCCCAGTACCTCAAAATGTGACCTTATTTGGAAATAAGGTCTTTGCAGACGTAATTAGTTAAGATGAAGTCATATTGGAGTAGGGTGAACCTAATCCGCTATGGCAGGTGTCCCCTTTGCAAAAAGGGGAAATTTGAATACAGAGACGTGCACACATGGAGAAAGCCATCGGAGGGCTGGAGTTACTCTCACACAGCCAAGGAAATCCCACAATCTCGGGGGGAAGCCTGGGACAGAGCCTTCCCTGGAGCCTTCCGAGGGATCATGGCCCTGCCGACACCTTGGTTTTGGACTTAGAGCCTCTAGACTGTGAGAGAAGTTTCTCTTGCACTGAGCCGCCCAGTTTGTAGCACTTCGTTAATGGCAGCCCTGGGAAACCGATGCAGCCCCAGTTAGGCACCTTCTTTGTGACCAGTTCCCCGACTGTACCCCACCTGTGGGAAGGAGCAGCACAGGCCACTGTGTTTTTCGTGATGTTCACTCTCCACTGATCTTTCCTCACATCCACTGTCCCCACGAGGGCAGGGATTTGTGTCTGCTTTGTTCGTGAACATACCCTCTCTGCAGATGATCCTCTTCCTGGCACAATGATGGAAATCTTTAGGAGTAACACGCACAGGTTTATGGAGTTGCAGGAGGTGAGGCGTGGCAAGAAAGCGAGAGGGCGCTTTCCAGTGACCCTGGACCCATAGGCAGAAGATCTGTCATCGGCCTTTGTTCATATAGCACCAAATAACATAGTAGCAGAACACACGAAAAGAAAATTCTAGGAAACTCGAGAAGCCCACCAGAACACAGAGCAAATTCGTGCCATCAGATCCCGAGGCCCGTCTCTGCTAAGTTGGTGGGCAGGCCTGTGCAGAGCCACTGTTTTGGTTCTGGCACTTTTGTAACCTTTCCTGTACCCAAGATGCTCCTACGCGCTCAAAATGCCACGGTGGGTGGCCCGAGCAACTGCAGGACAGCGTCAGGAGGTGAGGAAGAGTCTATCACAAGCATCGAAAGGACAGGTTGTCTGATTTGATTGCTTACGTGAGTGGGTTTTCCCTCTTCTGATCATGCCCTCTTCCTTTTCAGATTGTGGCCAAGAAATACAGAGATTTCGAATTTCCTTCCGAAATGACTGGCATCTGGCGATACTTGAACAATGCTTATGCTAGAGATGAGTTCACAAACACATGTCCAGCTGACCAGGAGATTGAACACGCATATTCGGATGTTGCGAAAAGAATGAAGTGAAGCCGGGATGTTTTCTGTCTGATCTCTCAGTTGAGTGGGAAAGGGCGTGTCCTGCACATCTCCCCCCAGTAACCATCCTTTGCAAAATAGCACCCAGAGTGTGATCCGCCAACCCCAACGGATACGTGGCCTTGACGTCTGTCGACTTATTTGTGTACCTGAGTATACCAGTATCTGTTGCTATACACACCAGTTGTCCAGTTGATGCTCATTTGTACCTTTGACATTCACTGACGTTGGGATCGATGCCATTTAAGGCGTGTGTTTTGCAGTTTCAATTTGAAAGCAAATTAGGTTTGGGTTCAATTCCTTCAATTTTTTAAAAAATTGGTCTGTCTCTGATAGTTTTCATGATCATATGTTGCCTGTTTTTTTCCTCTAAAATATTAAATTTTTTTCAAAATGAAGATACTGTTTTCGTAATTGTAAAATGATACACACCTGTTTTAACATTTTAAAACAGTATCAGCGAGGATAAAAAAGGAAGTTAAAAAATCATCTAAAATTTTATTCCACTTAATTACTGATAACTTATTGGTGAACATCTTCCAAATCTTCAGTCTGTCGCCCACACACACACATTCACACTACACACAATTTCATTCACATGGGGTATCGCGTTACTTTATTTTTAAGGACTGGTGAGGGGACCTCCTGGTGATGCCTTGATGATCAAACGTAGAGGACCCGAAACAAATACGAAGATTGGACACTGCTGGGCTGGAGAGGATGCTTGCAGTTTAAAAGCAGAGGTTTTAAAGAGATGGGGAATTACAGAGCCTCAGATCCGCAGGGCCCAGCGGGAACCGGAAGTCCAGAATGATCTCCACTCTGCCTTGTTCCAGGAAAGGCAACAGAGGAGCATGACTATCTGTGTCTTTGGTTCCAGCTTTCTTTCCAGCACCTTCTCTTGCTCCCTCCGCTCTCACAGAGGCTGTGCCTTCAGGACCCAACATCAGCTGCAGCTTGGAGAATCTCCCCGCCGCTGTGCTGAAATGTGAACCAAGCACCCCTTGATTCCTTCCTGTGGCCACTGTCTCTGCAACCCAACACTGATGCTGGGACCCTGTGGGGCTGGCCTGGCCGTTGCTCCTCTGCCCTTCCTAGAGACCAGGCAGGGAAAATCCGGGGAGATTAAATTCACGGTGACTCGTCTTGGGCAGTTCTGGTAACCGGTCCGGCCGGGGAGGAAGTGGAAACTACTGACTCACAAGTTTCTGGTTTGTCTGTGGCTTTCCCCATCCCTGTCACCGGCGTCTCATCACGGCTCCGTGTGTGGGCCGGGTGGCTGGGCTCTAACCCCAGGCATGGAAGGGAAGACGTGGGGTCGTTTAGATACTCATCAAGACCTCACAGGACTCGAGCCTTATCTCCCAGACGGAGCTCGTCTGACACTCGCACGTCTCACGGGAAACCCTTCTTGTCGAGTTGGTTGTGGCGGGTGTTTGATGCTAAAATGCTCGTTTTTCACGTATACATCTGCTCAAGGAGCCATTCATTTGAAAGACAGTAAAAGGCGTTAACAGTAATATCCTGAGATTAGGTGAAAAATGTCTAGTAAAGGAAACAAAGTCTTTAATATGGTGGCCCCTTCTGTTCCTGCTTACCGCAGCAGCCTGCCGTCCTTGCCCACCCTGCGCGTTTTGGAGGTCGTGTCGAGCACCTGTCACTCTTGTCCGTGCTGTTTCACACATGTTTAGGCGTCCGATTTTTAAATCTAGTTTTATTACGTCACATTTAAACTTGGTAAACGAGTAGACTGCCAGATGTTACTAGGGTTAACTTTGTATTTTTAGATGTTGAAATGATCTACATAAACTCCGTGTGCCTTAAAAATTAAACAAATTGTAAAGATGTTTAAATGGAACCAGTCTCTTTGATTATTTTCTTTTACTTTGCATTCCCCATTTAGATTTAAAGAAATAAAATGAATGGTATGGGCTTCCTTTAGAATGATGAGAGCAAATTTGAACCAGAGATTATCAGTATTTTGAATCAGAGATAACCCGTATTTCAATTGTGAATCACAGAGATAGTTTAAAGGAGCCTTAAGGAGGCCTAAATGGTACATGGGAACTGTCCTTGTCCAGGTGACTGAAAGAGAGGCCCTGCAGGCTGTTCCACTTTCACATGCAGTGGCAAGAAAAGGGCTAGTTCTGGGCGGTCTTCCCCTTAGCCCCGCCCCATCCCCACCCCCACATCCCTTTTCCATCCTCCCCAAAGCAACCTATGTGTGGGGAGGTGAGAAATATTCCAGGGCTGTTGTGCTGGTTTAAAATCTTTTTAACAGTGTGTATTAAAAAACAAAATGCATTTGTTCTTTAAAACATGCCATGCAGAATGCAAATAGGGACAAGTAGTGAACAAGGCCCTGTTTTGAGGCTGACCGTGTGGAAGTTTCTCTGGGTGGAGAGGATTCCATTCTTGCTTCTGGTCATCCAAGAGGCCCAAAAATTAGGGGAGAAAATATGAGTTTTGAAATTACTCTGGAAAGCAGAATCTCCAAAAGCAGGCTGGACAAGAACACAAGAGCATCACAAGGCTGCACCGTGTAGATACTGCCCCACAAATGGGGATGGTGATGGCAGAATTCAGGCCAGGAAAAGACTTTTAGAGACCAGAGGTCTCAGTAATTTCCAGTCTAGAGGTCTGTCTCCAGAGACTGAATGTATGCGCAAGACCTTCTCCCCCACATAGGCAGATAGACACGCAACACACATGCAGACACACATAACACACACAGATGCACACACACTCATGTACATACATACACACAGACACATATGTATGCACACATGTACACACATACACAGACACACATGCACACATACATGTACACATCCACACAATACACAGACACACACGTACATACAAATACACATACATACATATATGTGCACACATACACAGACACACAGACACATACACAGACACACACGTACATACATGTACACATAGCACTGTCACAAGCACACACACATAAGCGTATTTGCACAGATGCACGTTTGCGTGCACACGCATGCACACACACACTGCAGGCTGAGCTCCCCTTACCATCCTCCAGGACTGCCCAGTAACTCACTCTGAGCAAAATCCCACTAACCCCACTCAAGTCATTTTGAAGAATGGCTTTTTTTTAAAACAAGAAAATCCCCACCCTTCCTTTATTTTATAGTTAAGAGAACCATTCTAAGAACATATAATTCACAAAACCCTAGACGCATCGAATGGATACGTTAAGGCATGGGGATGTTTGCGCATATTACAAAGCGACTTCTCTTTCCATTGGATGGTTTGATTCTAAACTCTTCTATGTGGCGAGTTCCCCTTCAGACATTTGAATTTTGGTTTAATGCCACAGCACTGCAGGGCGTGCCACTTTATAAGGTCACATGGATGTGTGTGGTCCCTGGTCACAGAGGGGCTGACGACACTACTCAGGGACTTTGCAGGCACCGGGGCCTGGCGCCTGCCATCGTAGCCATTATGTAGAGGTCTAGCTGAGTCTTCGACGACCCTTCCCTTGAAGGAGGCCATTTAGTCAGGGAGAGCTGAAAGCTGCCCTTTTCTGTCCCCAAACCTGTGGAGGTGGCCGAGTGAAGACATGGTCCAGGGAAACTGTGTTCAGAAGTATGGAGTTGCACATTTGGGAGGAGGGTGTAAGTTCTGGGGTTGGGCCACCAAACTGTTGTTCATGTCACCTTTCTTAGGGACCACCCACAATCTGTCTCGCCCCAGTGTTCTGGCTCCTGTGGCCCTGGCCATTTCAGCCTGTCCTAACATCCCTGGTTTGTCTTGGTAACACCTCCCCTCCTGTCTCTGCCTCGACCCCCTTCTGTAGTGGGTTCTGTGATGTACTCCTGGGTGACTGGACAAGGACAGGGGACCTCAAAGGCTGGCCTGGGGACTACCCATGGCTCAGCAGATCTGCTGAGCTCTGTCCCCTGCAAAGCCATCTTTCCAAGTGGCTAATGCTGTGAATCTGAGTTAGGTCCCTCTCTGAAGCTCTGACTTTCTACACACATAACTGGCACCTGCCGTGTGAGGCTCTTCAAATCTTTTGGATCCCCTCAGGTTCCAGAATAATCCCAGAATAATTCCAGGTCCCAGAAGGAGGGAAGAAGTCTTTGCTTAGCATGCTTTGTTAAAGGGGTGGATTCAAATGGCATTAAGGTTTTTGTTTGCTTGCTTCTTTAAGTACTAACAAATCAAACATGTCACTGGTCTCTTCCTTAGTAGGATTTTTAAAGCAGTACCAGTGTTCAAAAAGACAAAAGGAAGACAACAAAATCCCCTGCAGACATAGGGTCCTAAATCTGCCCCCCGAGTCTCTGACATATCTGAATGATCATTTAATCTCTCAGCCTCATTCTTCTCATCTGGACAATGGGAACAAGATCTCACAACCACATAGTGGGTACATAGAAGTTCTCTGCAAAAGCTGCAAAGTAGCTGGCTGCCCACAGATCATTTTTTTCTGGAATTTGCTCTTCTTCTTGGGTAAAGGCCCTAAAAATAAGTTGCCAAAATGGACAGGGCACGAATTTACAATTTTGTAGGAACTTGAACTTTTCTTACCAAGGTGGAAGGCAATTACACTCTGAATTCCTGGTTCCCTCCAACAAAGCACCACCCCTGGGATTGTGGTCACTGCCAACTCCCCTGTCCCCTTTGGTCAGTCCCTGGGGGCTGTCTAGGCCTGGCCAGTTGTCTGTCAGCTGCACCGTGAACTGGACAGCCTCCACGTGGAATGACAGCTCTCTCGGGGACCCCTCTCTTTTGGCTTGGAGACACTGTTTTCAGTTGCATGACATTTACTTGAGGCCCTGAGAAGTGGAAACACAGATCTGTCAACGTGGGTGGTCTCCCAAAAGCCAGAGCCAGTGGCTTGCCCAGGCTAGTCTCCTGCTCACCACCAGGTGGCGCCTCCTCCCATTCCCTGGAGCCAGGTGGGGCTCACTCCACCCTCCGCTGAGATTCGCTTGAGACAGGTTGTTGTTGGGTTGACCCCTCTAGCCTGGTGCAGATGCAGCCTTGGGGCTTCATCCAAACCCAGCCCAGCCCTCTGGGTGTCGGCCCAGGGTGGCCTTTTAGGGCCAGAGAAGCAAAGGTGAAAAAACCCTGCTGGTCTCGGCTGTGGTTTCCAGGAAGGCCACACTCAAATGGTGGGGTTGTATTTTCTGATGCGCTAAAGAACGTCTGGGGGAGGGGGAATTCCGCTGTGTCCTGTGGCTTTGTCTTGCCTTGGAAATACCCTCAAGGACAGGAGCTCCTTGTCACGCCTAACTCTAGCACAACTCGCTCTTGACACCCCCCTGGCTGTTTGCTGTTTGTGCGATCAGAACGGTGGGCGGTGGGGAGTAGGTGGGCACTGCCTAGTAGACCTCAGGAACTGCAACCAGCTCTCTGACCCTCCTCCCTCCAGGCCCGGAGGCCCAGGGCTCCTCCTGGAGCAAATGCATCCACGGCTCAGAGATGTGTGAGCGGTTTCTGGAAGCGGGAGGCTTCTGGCGTCTGGGAGTCCTGCTTCCTGCCCTCACCAGCCTCGGCCTCTGTGGCCAGCACAGCTCCCTGGGCCGACGTCTCTCGGCCCCTGCTCGGAAGGCCCGATGGGAGTCCCTGCAGTGGTCAGTGGCGGGAAGCATCTCCCACCCCTACCCCGTGGCTGTATCCCCCAAACTGCCTCCGTGGCTCCCCGCGGGCTGCTGAGGGGTGGGGGCTGCACACTGTGGGGTCAAAGCATGGGGGGACACTGGCTGAGACCACTGCTGGACCCCTGAGTGTCCACGGGGCCACATCACTATGACTGACTTAATTGTTCTTGAATTAATAGCCAAACAATCAATAAATCCATCCACTTATTTCGTCTTGTAACTGTATGAAAGGCGGCTGCGCAGTCTGGACATCGGGTCCCTCTGGCCGACCGTCTAGCCTGTGGCTCAGCTGTTTTGCCGAGAAGAAGCAAGAAGCGATGACTTTATTGTGATGTGTCTGTGACTGCGCTATGACGATGCAGTGCCCAGCGGGGGCTTTGCCACCCCAGCCCATCTCTCTCCTGGCTCTTTGTGGGTTCCGGAGGGCTGACTTTTCGGACGATTCCTTAGCACGGGAGAAACTCTAGCAGCCCTGGTCAAACCAGGAGGCAGGTCCCCTGCAGCCCACGAAGAGGTGAACCTGGAAGGACTTTCACGTTTTTCTATTCAGAAAAAGTAGCCAAAAAAAAAAAAAAAAAAAAAGACTGATCTTGGAATTTCCAGGAACGGAACTTGAAGTGTGAGGGCGGGTAGTGAGGGAGAGAGAGGAGGGGAAGGGAGAAGAGAGACTCCACGGCAGGGTGGAGGTGAGTGTGGCACATGCCACAGGTGTGTCAGCCCCACAGGTCTTGCTGGAAGCTACGATTTGCCTTGCGGGAGGTTTGCGAACTGGGGGAAGTCAAAGCCCCCCCTCCAGATCTGCCTGGGCACTCTGGAAGCACTGTCCGGCCTGACCCTTCTTGTTATTTTATGTGCAAAGCATTTAAAATGTATTTAGTAGTCCTCTTAACATTTGGACATGTTTTCCCAAAAGTGTAGACTGAATTAGAATGAAAAGAGAAACCACAAGTTATTTTAACAAGGCTCTTAGATGCTTGATTTTTAAACCTGTCACTGGCTGAGGTGCAGAGGCCTGTTCAGGTCACATGATTCCCTTCTCCGAGATGTTGGCTTCTTCTCCCACGTTTGGAGCCAAGAGGAAGGAGAAGATGGGGTGGGGGGTGCCTCGAATTTTCAGACAGTGCAGAGCAGCAGAACTTGCTTTGTTTCCATGGGCTGTGTCTCTCAATGGCTTGTTTTTGTTTTATTTTTGTAGCTTGCAAATGACTCACCGGTCCCCAAAGAAAGTATTGTTTGAAAGAAAATCTTCGGGTTATCTAGTGGCAGTTCAGGGGTTGGGCAGGCCTCTCTGGTGCAGACTTTGGCATGCTTTGCTAGCTCAGGCAGGAAGAATTTGTTGTCTTGAGTACAATACTGGAATGCATAAAAGTAAAAAAGGAGTAAATAAAAACGCTATTGTCTTTAAAAAATTGTACAGTTACAATGAGAAAAAAATGGAATAACGGCCAGAAAGAGACCCAAGAACACGTGTCCTGGAAACCAAATGGGTGAGTGGACAAGGTGCGCACTTCAGGATTTGTTACAGAGTTGCCGAGGCCGAGGCGATGCTTCCACGAATGAAGTCATGAAAGTGGTCATGCACATTTGCATGGCACTTTGCAGTTCACAAAGCCTGCACCCGCACCGTCCTTCCAGGGGCCACGGTGTGCATCAGTAACTGACAAGACGTCGTGATGGAGGTGGCAGCGAGGTGGCTGCCGTCTCGCCTGGTGGTCGTGGATCGGCCTTATTTGCTTCTCTCTCAATGAGTGCAGGGTGTGGGCCACCGCAGGGACTTTGTTCTGCCAACTTTGGGGGCCTTGCCCTATCTAGGGGGAGCGGGACATTCCAGTCAGAGCACTGACTGAGCTTAAAGGCTTGCCGTTAGCAACACGTGGCGGAGAGAGGGATGGCTAATGGGCTTGTCTGCCTTGAGTCTTCCGTCTAAAAACTGAGGGCTTGGGCTGGACTGGTGGCTTTTTATCCCTGGCTGCATATTAGAATCATCTGGTGAGCTTTAAAAACCACCAGTGCTCACGCCACACCTCAGACCGACTGAATCAGAACCTCTGGGGTTGGGCTTGGACGTTGGAGTCGTTAAACTCTCCTAGCAGGATCAAGAGGCATTGGCTAGATGCTCTCTGAAGTTATTTCCAGCTCTAACTCTCTAATCTTGTGATGTGACTGTACTATTACGATGCAGTGCCCGGCTTGGCCTGCCACTAAAGCTCACCTCTTTTCTGTTATTTTGTGGATTCTGGAGGGCTGACTTCTTGGATGATTCCTTCGTACAGGAGAAACACCAGCAGCCCTCGTCAAACCAGAAGGCAGCTTCCCTCTAACCCCACAAAAAGGTGGACCAGGAAGTTCCTGTTCAGAAAAGACAACCAAAACTGAAAAAGAGATGAATCTTGGAATTTTCAGGAACAGGACTGGAAGTGTGAGGGAGGGTGGTGAGGGAGAGAGAGGAGGGGAAGGGAGAAGAGAGACTCCATGGCAGGGTGGTGGTGACATAGCCTGGGTCCTGGGTTATAGGAGCATCTGGGGGATTCCGGTGAGGAAGAGGAGGGGAGGGGAGGGCCGCATGCACCAAGTATTGCTACTCTTGGGGCGGCTGGTTGAGATCAGCTCTGGGCACACACATAGACCTAGTGCAATGGGCTGTGCAGTGTCCCCTCAAAATCTGTGTCTACCTGAACCTCAGAAGGTGACCTTATTTGGAAATAGGGTCTTTGCAGAGGTAACGGATTAAATTCAGATTCGGTCATACTGGATTAAGGAGGGCCCTAAGTCCAATATGACGGGTGTCCTCACAAGAAGAGGGGAGACACACAGACACGCACAGGGAAGAAGGCCACGTGGGGACGGAAAGAGAGACTGGAATGATGCGGCTGCAGCCAGGGAGGGCCACAGAGTGAAGCTGGCAGAGGAAGGGTCCTTCCTTGGAGCCCTCGGACAGAGAATGGCCCTGCCCACACCGGGATGGGAAACTTGTGGCTTCCACAGCAGTGAAAAGATAATAGATTTCTGTTTGAAATGGGTGCCCTGATTGAGAGAGTCAGTGATTTAACCAACAGGCAACCCTTGGCCTGTTTTGCACTGGAGGGAAGGTGAACCGTTGGGAAATAGTTTGAAGCTTTGAGTTCAGGTCTCATCTCCATAGACAGCTAATGTCCCTGGACCTCAGTTTCCTCATCTGTTCAATGTAAGGGTTGGATGACATAATCTGCTATATGTTCCAACTACTAAGAGACAGGGGACAGGTTAGCGTTGGTGATAATGCTTGAGAACAGTCCCCACACACAGAAGTGCATTGTGATGCTTGCAGCTCCTGCCCCAGGTCTGACTCTGAGTTCAGACATCTTTAGCTGCTTGCTGTAGGGATCTTTGGTGGGCATTTTGCTTTTTAGTGGAGCCACCCCCCAAACTCAGGATATTTATGTAGTCTGTGACTACATTAGCATCATCTTATCCTGTGATCATTTAAAGTAAAGGAAGGATTCATCACCCACAGTGGATCTAAAGAGCTTCCTTCTCTAGGACACATCCTACATGATCCACCAGACCTCAGTCACCGCAACAGCCAGGTGTAGAGATCTCAGGAACCTTCTCCACCGGCCCCCACCCAGCATCCATGCAGCAGTCTGCCAGGCTCTGCCTTTGGGCATTCACCTTGGGGGAAAGATAGGCCCAGAAAACACAGATCAGGAGAAACCATGGAGAAAATGTGGGCATGTTTTCTCTCTGCAATTCACAGGATGATGTGTTAGCTTTCTATTCCACATAAAAAATAACCATAAGCTTAGTGGCTTAACAACATACATTTATCATCTCAGAACTTCCATGGGTCAGCGGTCCAGACACGTCGTAGCTGGGCCCTTTGCTCGGGGTCTCCCAGGCTGAAATCAAGGTGTTGGCGGCGACTGTGATTCCATGAGCCTTGAAGTCTGCTTCCAAGCTCGCTGGCTGTGGGCAGAATTCAGTTCCTTACAATTGTAGGACTGAGGCCCTCATGCCTGAAAGACCCACCATTCCCCGACACATGAGCTTCTCCGCGACCTGATGATTTGCTTCTTCAAGGCTCGGAGGAGAATGTCTCTACTGCCTCAAGCCTCTCTGCCTTCCTCCGTGTCTGACCTTCAGCCCCTCTTTTAAGGGACACATTCTGGTCGGGCCCACCAGGACACACTCCTTTTGGATTAACTTGAAGTCAACTGATGAGGTCAGGCCCACGCAGAATAACGTCCCTAACACAAAGTCAGCTGATCGGGGACTTCAATTACGTATGTAAAATCCATTCACCTTTGCCACATGATGTAAGCTCATCCCTGGAGGATGTTCCATCATATTCATAGGTCCCGCCCACCCTCCCAGGTTGGGGAGTTACACCGTGCATGTACACCAAGGCCTGGGAACCTTGGGGTCATCGTCAAATTCTCCTGCTGTAGATTTTGAGGATCTGTGGTGACCATTCCAGGGGAAGTCCACTGGGTCAGTGACAACCTGTGGGCTGAGATCAGCTGATACGGCAGCACCACACCTCTTAGGTGGCCCCCAGGCCACACCATAGCATCAGGTGTCTTCCGCATATCTTCTTGGCAAGCTTCCCCAGGACACTTTTGCTCCTAATCCTTAGGCTCAAACACCCATGGAGCGGGAAGGCATGGCGTTTCTGCAAAGTTAGCTGGACTGGATTCCCAGGTCTCTATGACAAAGCAGGAATGTGTTGACCTTCAAGTCCTGGCACTGAATGTACCTATTTACTCAGCTTTTGCCAAAGGGTGGGGAGCGAGGGTGGAGCAGGAGGAAGGGCTCTTTTGCAAGTGGGTCAAAGAAGTGTTTTGTTACGATTTTGCTCCGTGTTGTCCAGGTGGCCAAGTGTCTCTGGTACAGGCAGACAGATCTCTCTCCCTTGGCCTTCTCTGCGGTCAGCCCAAAGCCGTGGTACTAATTCAGAATAATAACAATAATAATAAAGGTTATTATTCTCCTGTGGTGGAAAAGGTTATCTTCAGGAAGAAACAAACAGTCTGAGGGAAGTTAAATGGAGCTTAGAAAACACAGCAAAAGACACCAATTCTTCCTTATTCTCTGAGTATTACTCATCAAAGCCTGTTTGATGGCTCTTTTCTCGATGCAGCAGTTACTGTCTATTCCCTGGCAGGGGACACTCCTGGATTATCCGTCCAAACCAAGCACAGTTTTTCAAGTGACAGGAGTTGTGGGGATAACGGATTTGCTTTCTCTCCCGTGTATTGCAAGACACAATTCAGAGTCACAAACCCATGGCTTTCAAACCGCGAGAATGCGGAATCGCTGTCAAAATAGGAATGCTGATTTAGGGAGCGGAGGCAGACGTGTAACTCTGGGCTTGTGTGGACATCAGAGCCAAGAGCAGCCTCCTGGTGCAGTGGAAGGTCACAGGGCGGATGTCCCATGGCCAGAAACCTTGTCCCCAGGCCTCGCGTCTCTTAGTGCCAAGCGCAGAATTTGGCCTGCATGATCTCCAAGGTTCTTTTTAGCAGGAAAACTCTGATTCTATACAACGCAGAATTTTCCACAGAGTGTGTATCTATGTCATGACTTTCCTACTTTCATGAGAAGCCACTTGCACATAAATCCTGAACATCTCACAGTGAGAAGAGCTGGAAGGCAGCTAGCTTTCCGGTTTGGGTTGATTTGCTGGTTTCCTCTGGAAGATCATCTCCTGGGGAGAGATGTTAAATAATGTACTGTCATTATGTTTTAAAAAATTAAATTAAAATTTAAACAGTATTATTGACCATTCTAATTCTCGGGTTTTTATGTTCTGGGAACAAAATGATATTTCTGTTTTGTTTTGAGAAAGGTAAGTAGAACCAAGCCTTGCTGATTTTGCTCTTGGCTGCTACCTCACTTGGCAGTGCTCAATGAGATAAGAGCAGTTTCCTTGGTGGGGAATGAACATACAGTTTCAATTACAGTCTGTCTTCACAGGTGTAATGATTTCTATCTGTATTAATAAGAACATTTCTGAGGGCTCTGGCTTCCCTGTTAATGTGATCTTTCTTGAGGAACATGTTCCCACTTTGCCATGGGGACCAGACCCAAGAAATGTTCTCCACGAGTGCAGGAGGGATTTGACTTGGCTCTGTAAGACACTCCAGGAGAGGAACAGCCACTGGACGCTGAAATCAGTGACATGAGGTGCGGTGTCTCCCACCAGGAGATCTTGACAAAGGACGCACCTCGTCTCTCGGAGATAGCCTGGAGTGGCCCTGTCTGGCACCTGGTTAGATGACATATCAAAGTGACATCAATCGTGTTACTTTTCTGTGAAAGAGGTTCCACTTGGTATTTCTGAGAAGTCTGAGATCAATTTTCATTTTTAAATAGGAGTTTTCGAAATGCAGCAGCACTCACTGGCAGAATTTGAAAAGCTACCTTCCCGTGACCACCACCTTAATGATGCCGAAGCAGGGCCTGTCTGCACCTGGAGAACTGACCTTCTCTGTTACGGGGAAGCCCTTGAGGTGCCTGCCTGGTGCTTTGGGTCCAGAGAGCACAATGTGATTTGCCACCCTAGGAAATTTTGCCCTTACCCTCTGGAGTCACAAGAAGCCTTCCCAGTTTTATTGGGGAAGATCGGCCAGTCCTGGCCCTCCCACGCTGTGTGACAACTCACACAGGAAGTTGGGATCTAGAACTCACAGCCTGGTTAGTGGTTAATGCCTGGAGCTAATGTTTGCAAAACCGTGTAATGTTAGGAGAATGGCAGTTCCCGCTTCCCAGGACTCATTTCCACTCTCCTCAACCTGAGGCCCTCTGGGGGGCCATTTGCACAAGTGTATGTGGCAAGATTAAATGGACGTGGACCTCAGACCCACTCTTCCCCGGGGCAACGGAGAAGCAAGTTGACGTGGAGGAGAACTGAGGACTGGGGCAGGGTATATGACGGCTGGGAGCAGCAGGATTACTCAACACTTGGGTTTTTAATCAAGGGATCTTAGTAGAGAACAGTGTATCCTTTGTTGGGCAGAAAATAAAAATGCAAGGCAGAAGCCAGTAGAGATTTAATAAACAGAGCAATCAATAGGGCAGCGCAGGGGGACGTGTGCACGATGTCTGTCCCAACCCTGTAGCAAGGAGCTTCTGTGCGATGGTGGAGGCTGGTCTCCTTGGCGCTGTCTTGAGTCAACCCAGGAGTCAAATGCAGGACATTTTGGATGAATTTGGGCAATTAATTATTATAAGCAGTGAGCCCACAGTTTTTATTGTTCTTGAGGAACTTTTAAGATGATACAAAGGATTATTTAGGGATAAAGCATTTTCCCTTTTACAAATGCTTTCAGAGGTGGCTCAGTTTCCTTGGCTGGGGTGCACCAGTGTGGTCAGTGTGGTAGTGAGGCTACCAAACAGCTGCAGATGTTCCGTTTTTATTCCCCATCTGTCTGTCTGTCTGTCTGTCTGCCTAGGTTCCCATCTTTAACTGGAACTGAAGATGACTGGGCAACATGCTGCATGGCCTTGGGCAAGTTACTTAATTTTGCTGAATCTCAATTTGCTCATCTGGGAAAGGCTTTCTCTACAAAGCTCCCGGAACTGTTAGGAGAGGGGACAGCAAAGTGCATGAAAACAGAATAAACTGGGAACAAGCAATGATTATTATGCTTTCTCCTGGTTATTGGACTAAGTTTTTTTTTTTTTTTTTTTTAGACAGTCTCGCTCTGTTGCCCAGGCTAGAGTGCCGTGGCGTTTGCCTAGCTCACAGAAACCTCAAACTCCTGGACTCAAGCGATCCTTTTGCCTCAGCCTCCCAAGTAGCTGGGACTACAGGCATGCGCCACCATGCCTGGCTAATTTTTTTCTATATATTTTTAGTTGTCCAGCTAATTTCTTTCTATATGTAGTAGAGACGGTGTCTCGCTCTTGCTCAGGCTGGTCTCGAACTCCTGACCTTGAGCAATCCGCCCGCCTCGGC